>DWUN01002101.1:0-14661 GCA_018249975.1 Passova gellias | reverse complement strand
TTAAAGATTTAAGGGAACAAGGGGACATGACAGACATGACATGACAGAGAAAGCGACTTTGTTTTATACTATGTAATGATTACTTATAATTAATTTGCTTTGATTATAACTACCAATATAAGGATACCTTATAAAGCAGTAACTATATGTCAATAAGCTAATGTAGGTTGCGTCTAAAGGTAAATAAACTCATCTAAAATCTTAAATGCAAGCAAAAATAAATGTTGACATTTGTTAAAGTGCAAATAAATTATTTAAACCAATTGGAAGACCTTTAATTTCGGGGCTGTTGCACACGGGAGCTTTGCAACGCCCCAGGGCGCGAGCTCAAGGTCTTGTGACGTCAGCTTTGCTCCGGCGAGTGAAAGGGTGAGCCCCCGCGACTACTATAAAAGGTATAAGCACTCCTCAACGGGCATCATTTGACATCCTCCTAACAACTCGAATACACAATGGCATTCAAGGTATCTTAAATCATTTTGTTATTCGAAGCTGTTATCTATGGACTTTTACAAATCTGACTCTCATTATTTATTGCAGTTCGCAGTTCTTGCCTGCATGGTTGCGGCCGCCAGCGCCGGACTGCTCCCTGCAGCTCCCGTGGCTTATCATGCGGCTCCCGTGGCTTACGCCGCTGCGCCGGCTTACCACGCGGCTCCCGTGGCGTACGCGGCCCCGGTCGCCAAGGTCGCAGCCGAAGAGTACGACCCTCATCCCCAGTACAGCTTCGCGTACGACGTGCAGGACGGTCTCACCGGCGATTCCAAAACCCAACACGAGACCCGCGATGGTGATGTCGTTCAGGGCTCCTACTCTGTGGTCGACCCCGACGGCACCAAGCGTACCGTAGATTACACCGCCGATCCCCACAACGGTTTCAACGCCGTGGTGCACAGGGAGCCTCTCGCTGTCAAAGCTGTAGCCGCCCCCGTGGTCGCCAAGGTCGCCGCTCCCGTCGCCTACGCTGCTCCCGTAGCCAAATTCGCCGCGCCCGTTGCGTACTCTGCTGGACCCATTGCCTACTCCGCTCCTGCATACCACTCCGCCCCCGTCTATCACTCCGCTCCCCTCTACCACCACTAATCTAATACCAAAATATAGGAATTAAATTACACGCTCCGGTTGACATATAATAATTATGATTAATCGGATTTTGTATAGATATTTTATATAATTAGGATAGTCTAATTAAATTATTTTATCCTTACTTGGAATTTGATTTCTTTTCCATTTTTGCTCACCGACTATAAGTATTTATCTTTTGTATCGAAATAGACTCTGATGATGTTATATGGGCACTACAACTCAATTACAATGTTAGTAACCAAATACTTATAGCGCTCAGTTCTTACCGTGCATAGACACAGTAACAGAAACTGCCTAATCCATAGGGATTCGCTGGAATGCCTGATGTTAGGTGCACTATATGGATAATACAAAATGGAAGACAATGTAAATATTGCTGCAGGTTTATTAGATACAATCATTACAAATATCTAAACTAATAATTATATATAACGTTATTGTATAAACCACTGTTGAGCTATTTGCGAATGTGTTTCTAATTGTAAAATAATTTGCAATATTATTCATATAGTTTATTATGTAGCTAGTTAGTTTCCCTATGAAATTAAATTATTGTTTAAGTGGATTCATGTTAAAATGTCCAAAACTTGCAATTCGTATGTGGGACACAAGACAGTGATTAACAGCGTACACAAGCAAGGATATGTGGTTGCCACATAACCTTAGCATTTCCAAAGTTCCCATAAAGTACAGCAGTCGCCTAGTTTGTAGATTATCTAATCAATTTGTGCCTTACTGGAACTGAATTACGATATAAAATTATATAATCGACTGTCGAGGTTAGCTCGCAAAATCGGTTCACACGGGTCATGCCTACGCTTTTAGATAAACCACTATCAAAGAAATATACCTATATAAGCTCGACGACAGTAAATAAAAATTAAAGTGCAAAATAAAATATTGGGCTTAAAGTCATGGAGAAATTCTTTTACTTTCATATTTATTATTTTTGTCAACTAAAGAGTTATAGAGTTTTTAAGACATTTCATAATGATATTAATTGCCGACTTTATTGCACTATACATATAATAACTATACTTTAGAACATCTTTGATTCTCTGGTAACCGTACAGCTTATAGAGCACATGTGTGAATCTTAGTGGGTGAGACTTACATCTCATCTACGACCTAGGTATCAACTTCCGGTGTTTACAAAGATATGTTGTGTTCACAAACACAGTTATCCTTCCCGGGATCGCTGACGTATCTCTTGTACTCTGGTCCCAACCTATAGAGCCAAGCTACAATTGCGTGACGTGATAAATGCCTATTAGGGTTCGAGTAATTTAAGAAAGTACCTTTTATTATAAAACACTAATTAATTTATATGCATATGACATGTTTAAAAAGACTTCCGCACTTCCGTAATATCAATTTGCACGACAAAATAATAAGTGTTATGAGATGAAATATATATTTTTAAATATTTAGTAACGTTATCTAATGATACAGCATTTTGCTAAATAGTATTGTAATGCTTTACTTTCTCAACTCCGCTCATTTATTAATAAAAAATGTTGTAATAAAAGAGTTGGTATGCAAGGCATCGTACCGAATTTTTTATTATCTGTGTATGACAATGACATTAGGCTAACATCTGATTTGTTTACGTGAGCTTTGTATACAGTTGATGCCGATAATTTCATATTGTTTTAAGAAAATAAAATGTAAAGTTAAATAAAAGTATTAACTGAAATACAATATAACTCTTACTACATTAGGTATTCTCTTTAATAGATAAGTGATTAAATTTACTGATCTAGGTTTGTCTCTTTATTTGATATTGCAATGCAATATATTTAAAGGTGTAACTGAATAAGTTGACATTAAAATCGAAAATATAATCTAAAAAATGTAATTGATGAAAACTGGATATCTTAAAGTTCTAAGCTCGAATTCATGGTGGTAAAACATTGTGTAGTTTTCTGTAAATTCTCAAGCAGCCAGTAATGGTCTCGACGAGAGGACTACGGTATAAATTTAGCGAAGGAGAACGAGTTCTATGCTACGAGCCCGATCCGACTAAAGCTAAGGTCCTGTACGATTCAAAAGTAAGTTATATTAATTTTAGAAATCATAGTAATTTATTGATTTAGCAACAAATTCATTCTACTCATGTCATTTTTAACTTGTATATATATTGTAGTATAAACTGGAGGCAAATTTTATGAGCAGCGCGGAAATACTATTAATAGCTTATTAGATTTATAAAAGAATATATTATAAAGTAAACTTATAATTGACATTGGAAATTATCAAATAAAATTGTTCGTTTTGCTCGGACACATGTATAAACTCAATGCACTTAATACAGATCTTCCTCTAGTCATTTTTGTAATAATGTGATGTGCATGTATATCTTTACTGCAATGCTGTTTGCACCTATTTTTATTCTAATGCTGTAACAAGTGCGTATCAGTACTAATAACATAAAATGCACAAATTTTTTTAGGTGTTAGAAGTAATAGAGTGTAAGGACAGACGCGGCCGCCGCACTGTTGAGTATTTAATACACTTCCAAGGCTGGAATTCTTCATGGGACCGTTGTGTTAGTGAAGACTTTGTACTTAAGGACACGGAGGAGAACAGACAGCTACAAAGACACCTTGCAGAAAAATCACAACTACAATTGTAATTCTTTTGAAATACTCTTGCTTTGCTATTATCTTTTGTTTTCATAAAATAGGCATGATCACATTGGCAACGCTGGCAGTGTTGCTCATGTCTATAGACAAGAGTGACCGTTTGTGTTGGTAAGCAGTCATATGTTTGTTTATTTATCAGCGTAATAAACGGAAAGGCTGAATTTCATAGAAATAACCAAATTTATAATTATTATTTTTTAAATTAATAAATATCATATATGTGCTTAAGATATCTTGAAATATAAAGATACAATTAAACATACATAGATAAATATTGTAGAAATGCCTATTCACAATTCGTTATTTACACTCTATGACAGCAACAAGTACTGTACAGTTAGCAGGTTTTTTTTCATTTGTTGACAATGAAGTGAAGCCAACTTAATGAGCACATATTAAAGTACTTTACATTGAATATGCTATAAGAAAATAAATGAATAAATAAAGTGAAATAAAAATATTCGAACACAAATCATCCATTATTATATTATAGTTTTGCTATAGATACCTTGAATGTCTCAGCTAGAGAAGTTAAAGAACAAAATTGCAAATAACAAATGAACATAACATGAATTAATTTAAACGTTTTACTTTTGCCAATAATCAATATAAAGTTCAATTATATGTTTTAAAATAAGTAGTATAATGCAGATTCGTTTTGCACTTGTGTCGGATGTCAGAGGCGCCTACTTGTACCGGCGGGAGCGCAAGAAGGGCAGCAGCACCAGCGCGAGCAGCGGGCCCGTGAAGCGCGGCCGGCCCGGCTTCAGCGATGACGGCTCCTCCAGCAGCACGCAGCCGGACGGTGAGAGTCGCTTCGATACAACTCTTATCTCATCAAAATTTTCAAAATCGGTTCACGCAGGTCAATGTTATGCGGTAACAAACAAAAACAGAAGTAAAAAAGACTAGACGAATTGAGTACCTCCTCCTTTTTGAAGTCAGTCAAAAATAAAGTGCAACCTCGATATAACAAATCGCAAGGGACCAAGTAAATATTTGTTATATCAAGTAGTTCGTTAAACCGAGGTAAAGTATATTTCATATTAGCTCTTGCGGGCAGTTCTAGGGGATTTCGAGAAATTCGTTAAATCGATTTGATTCAATTGATAATTTTTTTGAGGCAGTGGAAATGTCAAGTTAAGCTCACGAAAAAGACAAATACCACAATGCAAAGTATGAAATTACTCCTAAACTGTGATTGCATTTGTTTTTGTTGTCATTTAGCATTTCTACTTCTTGCAACTCAGTCCTGTTTACTGCATTTTATTTGAGTTTAGTTTAAGAATAAAATGTTTATGAAATAAATACATAATTATGAATTAAACTAATCCAACGTAATCCCTATTATAATAAATAAATATTGTGGGAAACCTTATATTCGATCACTGTCCATACAATAAAAAAAAAATACAGACGAATTGAGTACCTCCTCCTTTTGGAAGTCGGTCAAAAAGGTCTATTTCTCCCACACTAATGTATGTGTATAAAGTGTGTGTCGCGGCAGAGGGCGAGGCCGGAGAAGGAGGAGAGGCTGGTGAAGGAGGCGAGGCTGGTGACGGGGGCGAGGCGGGGGAGGGGGCCGAGGCGGCCGACACGGACTCCTCGAGCGCGTCCGACGTCGGCTCGCAGCCGAGCTCCCCGCCCCCCGCGCACTGCGGCCGCGCGCACATCCCGCTGCCCGCCGCGCTGCGGTCAGTCTCTTCGACAACCTCTTCGTACACTAAAAATTACAGTTCGGATCAAGATTCTTTATTCATTTATTTAATAATTCAAGAGCTCCAAAAGAATAACCATTAAAAGGATCAAAATGCTGGTACTTTCGCCAATGTGTCTTTAATAGAGATCAATATTATGTGTGACATTATCAAACTCAGAGACCGGCTAACGTTCGATTACCACTTGGTGGTGAAGCGCGGACGGCTCTCGCGGCTGCCGGCGTCGCCATGCGCGGCGCACATCCTCGAGTCGTTCGTAAAGTGGTTCGCGCGCGCCGGCGCCTGGAACCCGGCGCGCCACAAGACCGAGCCCCCCCACGCCCAGCATAAGCCGGACATGCTGGACGTCTCTTGCAGGTAACACTCTTACCGCGCCTTGCATTTTAGCAGTGACTCATTCCTGACACTCGATTGTGCTAATTAAATGTTAAGAATCTTAATCAACTCCTGCTCTAAAACTACAGTAGGTTTATACCGTTTTGTAGTTTATAAACAGACGCATAACGTAAAATTTTTACAGGTTGGAACATTCGGAGAGACAACTCTTTCGCGTTCCTAATGAAACAATTAAATAGACGATTATCTATTATTGCTGTTCTTTACACGTTCCTGATAAATAATCCCTCTGTTAATTGGTCAATTGGAAGAAAGTCGGCCCACCAAGCGATTGGTCAGTTACCTACCCTACTTCATAATACCACGGCTCGGTGTTCTAAAATTGAAATAAAATAAGCGAGTCAATTCCAGATAAGAAATTTAAAAAAGTTACAGCTACATTCGAAAAGTTTGGGCATCGACATTCGACCATATAACAATGAACAAGGCCAGCGAATTGTTACACAAATGTGCAAGTGGAATGCGTCCTGAGTACAAAACGTTGACGTTTGACATATGGTCGCACGTAGTCGATTTAAAATACGCGCGATGTCATAATAATATGTCAATGCTAGCCTATTTCAAACATTAAATAAAGCGGACACCCTACGCGGTCATAACACGGCCAGTAAAGGCGCATGTTGGCAACTATCTATCTATCTATCTATCTAATTATCTACCCATATTATAATAAAACTAGAAGATTTCAATTCTGTACATTGAATAAAAACTAAAAAAAAAACACCTAGGGGTCTTCAAACAGGTAACACAAGCCAAAAAAACATTTTGAAATGTTTGTCTTTCACTCTGTTTTCCGGCTTTCACGCATAAACTAATGGACGGATTTCGATGAAACTTTTTTTATTATATAGCTATTAGACCTCGGCAATATATCGGCTATAATTTATTTTGAAATACTCCAAATGTTGCTCAGTCACTATTCCAGACGGACGAAGGCGCGGGCAAAGCTAGTTTAAAATATTACTATTTATTTATTTATTATTTGGTATCAGATGTTAACGGAAACACGTGCCATGTAACTGCATTATTGAGATAAGGGCTTAAACAAATTTCGAATTCTATGCACGCGGTAATGTCTGCAATATTCCAATAGCGGAGTGTATTTAAGTAAATTGCTCGTTTTCAGTACCTGATTTGATTATATAAGAGACATTAGTTGATGCGATCACACAAATTGCCTTTAAAAGGTTTGTCGCGCTCTCTGCATTACTGTATCAGTTTAAACCATAAGATAGCCTTTAAAAGAATTCAAACATTGTAAGTCAACGTGTCAAATATGGTTTTATATAATATAATGTTTTATGTACGCGCAGGTGCTTCTGTAATTTCTCGAGGTTAACGCAAAAAATAAGCAATGAGCAAAAATTAATTATCTATGACAACACATTTTGAAATCGTAACGGAAAACAAAGTAGTGAGAAATTGCATAAACATAGTAAAGTGTTGCATGTATTTAATTATTTACTTCCTTTAATTAATACGGTACACAAAGATTATGTAAGTTCAAGGACAACGCAATCCATTCTAAGGTCACAAAATGTATGCTTGAAGCAGCATTCATTTTCAGGGACAATAAAGCGAAATAGCTTGTTACTTAATTCTGCAGCATCTCGTCTGTCACGTATTATAATTTTTTATTTTCAGGTTGAATTTAGTACGTGAAGTGGCGGACGGCCTCCGAGTGTACTTCGACTTTATCCTTCGCAGCCATCTCCTCTACAAACAAGAGCATAACCAATATCATGAAATGTGCGGGATGTACCTAAACGAGTATGTGTCTTATTTACTTTTATAGATCCTCATGATGCCTACCAATTTTAAAAATTTTAATGTGTAACAAAAATATTGTAAAATATCTATCATTCTGTGTTCATTATAAATACGTGCGCCGTGATATAGAAAGAAAAAAAAATTTGGATAACATTTATAATTATATAAAGGTAGGCCAAAGTCCGCCAGGCCTTCTCGCCGCCGTCCTTATAGCTCGGGACCAGAATACAGTTACAGCATCATCCGCTAGTCGTAAGAGGTGATTAAAAGATTGCCGGGTTGCGGGAGGCCCTAGGTCGAAAAAAGGTCTGTTCGTCACAGTTCCATTGTCAAATATTCATGGATATTTAATTTGACAGTTTGAGTCAAAATGTAAAAATGGAGCCAGAAGACGAAGAGAGCCAGTCACAAGACGACGCCGCGGCGGAGTCACTGGAAGAGGACTTGAAGAGCCCCAAGATACCGGAATACTCGCACCTGCCGCCGGATCCCGTCAGCAGAGAAATAGGAGAAGGTACTTTTTATTATTTTGGAGTTTGGTAAAATTCAAACGGAATGTTCGTGTCGCAAATGTCAGTGTCTCCGAGCGTGCTGCTGCTGTCCGCCACAGGTCTCATCCAACATTAAACAATGTAATGGAGCAACAAAATCTTATGTTGAATGCAGCAATCCTAATGATACCAGAGCATGTACCTCTTCAATGTAGTTTCTGAACATGTTTTATCCCAAAGGCTCCTGAATTTCCTTAGGTTTTCAAATGCCCATAAGGCGAATCCAAAAAAAACTCATTTCTATTATTTCTTGCCTAAAGAAGTTTGTCAAGTCACCGCACTAGCTCTACGACGAAGATCTCTTTATAATTTTCAGTACCTAAGTCTGTCACACTCTGCATGGGGTTTGTATTGGAAATTCTTGTAAGGCGCTCCTCAGTGTTTCCAGTTTCCAGAGCCGAATCTGATTCCAAATTAGGCAGACCCTGTAGTATGGTCATCAGATAACTAATAAACGACATACTATATAATATAACATAAATCGAACCCACGTCCTCCGGTCGCGCAGCCAGGGTCTCCAGCCACTTGAACAAGAGGGCAGAATGTTTTGTGACATTAAGATTCTCAAATCAATTATTATCGTTAATCAATACCAAAATGACTAATTAGCCAATGGTCACTCTGAAATTTTGTTCATTTTTGTAATCCGTTTACACTTTAAATATAGTGTATAATATTGTTTTTACTCTATGTAACTTTTATAGAAATTCAAATAGAAAATGAAAATGAAGTAAGCTCACGGGAAACTACAACTAGTCCTAAAGAAGGAGATAGTAGTGAAGGTAATGTTAAGCTTGAAGAACCGGTGCAAAGTGAAGAGAGCGAAGCAAAGAGTGAATTTGAAATCGAAGTGAAAATCGAGGAAATCAAGGTCGAGATCACTGATTCGCCCGTCCCGGACGAATGTTACCAGCCGTCTCCAGAAATTGAAGTAGAGAGCGCCCCAGACGTAGAAGTGGAGAGAACTCCAGAAATAGAAACGGAGAAAGCACCAGAAGTCGAATTAGAGAAAGCTAAGGAAGTACGCCCAGTTACTAGAAGTGGGAACACAGCTAGAAGGTGTGTATAATAAATCTGTAGCTACTCTCCTTGGACCACTGCAATTTGAAGTTTTATTATATAATTTTGAAATATAGTTTATTGAGTGTAGTCTATAATTCCTGGTATTGTAAATTTCGCTTGAAACTTTTCATAGTACTTTCTGCTGGGTTAACCGGCGAGATTACTCGCGTAGTATCATAGGTAATTGTTAATGTTACTGTTTCGTTGTGGCAGGCTGCGGTCGCACAAGTCGGCCGTGTCGCCGGAGGGGGAGGAGCCGGTGCCGGGCCCGTCCGCCGAGCGCCTGCCCGAGCCGCACTCCTCCAGGTCACTTGTTACCTATACCTTGACTCCCCTATCAGCCAATGTCTGACCTATTTGGCCGAGATGTATGTACTTAACAGAATTACAAAATTTGTCTGGATTTCGATTCTTTTACCCCAAAATTCTGATAATTAAAGTTCATGTAACACATGTTTTTGCAATTTCAATATTAATAATTGTAATTATTGAGTTGGTATAACCTGTGAGCGGACGCCTGTGTGTGCGCAGCGCGGGCAGCAGCGGCGGCTCGTCGCTGAGCGAGGGTTGGCGCGCCCCGCCGCCGCCCGCCGCGCCCGCGCCCACCGCGCCGCCGCCCGGCCGCACGCCGCTCTCGCAGCTGCTCGACAAGGTCACTCCACGCTCTCTTATCGCCACTTACAAAACGCCAGCTCGAATCCCGTCCGAACGAAACGTACACTCTTCTAAATATTTCAGAGTTCCTTCCTAATTTTAGATTATCGATGTCCGTGGAATCGTTACAACTGGTGTCTACATTTATTGAATGCTTATCCCAAATGATGATAAATTTGGCACAAAGACAACTAAGCCAGGTCGCCAAGCAAATACCCTTAGGTTTGATTTCCGCTCAGGCAAACTTCTATTAATATACTTATCTAAGACTTAAATTACATATCCATCAATACAGCTATCTAGATCAAAACAGGGTGGTCTAATAACTCGTGTAACTGTTTTTGTGTACTTGACTTCAGGAATCTCTGTATTGGATTTTTATTAAAATGTTATTGACAGGTGTCAAAGTGGCAGATCATCCCGCGAGAAGAATCAACTGAGCAACTTCCTTGTCGGGTGTACGGTGCCATTCACCTTGCTCGACTTTTTGGTAATTCTTTTCAACATAAATATTTATTTGTTTATAGTTATAACTGATTACTATGACTCATTTTATTTATTGTTATTTCAGTAAAGCTTCCGGACTTTCTCAATGCCGCTCAAATGCCAGATTTCAAATTAAAACTTATTTTAAAACATATAGATATGTTTGTGCAGTAAGTATTTCCGACATAACTCAAGTTTTTCAAATACGTTAGAAATTATCTCGAATTTGACTTTTTTATTTACATACGTCCTTTTATCATTTTACAGGTATTTAGATGAACACAGTGAATGGTTCGGTGAAATGTATTACATAACGGACAGCGTGTACCGACCACACTGACGAGTGATTTTCTCTGTACGGGACACTATTAGTTGAAATGTTGTACATTAAATCACACGAGCAAAGCTTTAAATCGTACATTCCAGTGGTATGCCACTGCGATTAAATGCAATTGTACTTACATTGTGAACGTATGAACAATTAAAAGTGGTTCGATCATAGAATTAGGTAGATCAAGGTACAAGTATCTCGATATTTGAAAAAATTACAGCCATCGTTTAAGCGCAGTGTCATTGTTTTGAAATACGATTGAATTTTCTTAAAGAAAGGGAACATTTCTGTTCAAAGGCATAATAATATTATGATTTATGAATTCGAACCGAGGACGGAAATGTTCTACGTTAAGGTTCTTATAGTGGTCCAGTATATAACCTCAAGACATGCATATAACACGCCTTCCTCTAAGCTGTCAATAGGTACTGTTAACTACTTCTTTATAAGGAGACATTTCCTGTAATATATCTTCCATTCTTTTGATATCTAACAGCGGCCAAACAAGATCGTATAAGTACATATTATATTAATTCATGAAGCGTAATTATATGTTAACAGCCCAAATTTAAAAAAAAATGCAGATAATGTCTTAAGGATATCATTATACAACGACAACAAAAATGTGGGTAAACGAATAGAAATATTGTACTCGTATCAGAATGTAAATACATATCAAAAGAAAAAAAATCTCAACTCGATTGTAATTCCATATTAAATTAACAAATATTCAAACGTAAATTAATCATTTCCACGATTCGTTCAATTAGTGTGGAAATGACCAAAAAACTGAGATTGAGATTTCTTTTATGAGTAAAATATATCTATGAATTAATATCGCATATTTATCAATATTATACATTCTAACCTTATTTAAACCTACAAATATATGGACTTTTGATCGTTTTGCCTTTTGAATCTTTCGCAACTTAGTCATAGTCCGCTCTGGATATTTTATTGCTTCGACTTTGTTTGTTATGGACATAGGAAAATTTTCCACCCTTTGTAATTTTGCGATTCTTACATGCGAATAAAGCGTAATTGCATAATTTACAAATAATTGTAAATCAAGATACCAACCAGAAAATCTCGAGACGAAATTAAGTAAGTCAATATTATAATATAACTATGTAAAGTAATGTACCTATTTGTCTGTGTTCTGACAAAATTGTTATACAATTAGTGTTTTGTTGGTTGTTATCAGATCTCACTAGAGCTCACTATTTTTTTATACAGTGCTGTATCAATGAGACATCCTTCGTGGAGAAATAAAGACTACTTTTATAGTATTCGTTTTATTTTACATTTTGAAAATAAAATTCAATTGCTAAAATATTTCTTTATTATCAAAATTACACAGATTCACCTTCAGATATCAAATCAATAAATTTTGAAATAATGTACAATTTTTCATCGATCACTAAAGATTGTTTGTTCTTTTACATTGTAATAATCATAAGCGGTACCTTTACTTCGAGTATCTCAGACGTTTAAACAAGGTACGAGAGGACACCTTACATGGGCTTAGAATAACGTCTTCCATAGACACAATGCTGGAAACAATAGATGATCAGAAGTTACTAAAGTACTTCTATATAATATAATAACGTTTTTAACGTAAACTGAAAGTGACTATCTTTTCGGACAATGGAAGTTCAATATACAAATTGAAATTCACAAACCAGAATATAATCAGTTCTTCAATCGGTAACTGAAATTTAACGCAATGGGTTAAGCATAAATTGGGAACGATTCTTAGGATATTAATTCTATTAAGTATTAAATAGTTAATGAAAAACATATAATATTTCATTAATTGTAAGACATTTTAGTTATTTCAATACTTCACTCCGCAAACGGCCGATTAGACCTTATTGAAAACACATTGGACTTTCAATACAATTTCCGCCAAACGGCCTGTGCCAGACGTGGTATGGAGCAAAGAAAATTTTACAGGTTTCTTATGTTAGCTTCGATCCAATCGTTTCGCCAGTAGCGCGCATTCCCAATTGTGACTGATTTCCCAAACACCAGCTTCTGAACGTAGCGGCAGGGCTCGTAGGCTCCGCAGATCGAGGATGTTTATTAAATCTTTTGAGCAATAATGGGGCGGCTAGCCGCCGCGCTCCAGGCGGCGCACGACGCGCCGGTACTCGTGCTCGAGCGCCGCGAACTGCGCGGCGAGGCGGCCGTGCGTCTCGCTCGCGCCCAGCGCGCTGGCCGTCGCCGCGTACTCCTCCGGCTTCAGAACCTTCTGCAGCTTCTTCATTTCCAACTTTTTTTTCTGTTTAATAAATGGAACTGTTAAGGCTGGATGTTGCAAATGCCCAGTTATGGGCGGTGGCCGAGTTGACTGGCCATTCGGGCTCTCAGTTAAAGACCCTGATTGCTAGACCGGAGTTGTTAGACTCCCGCCGAGGACAAATATTTCTGTTATGAACACTTTTGTTACTTTTGTGTGTGGGTGTATTAAAAATATTTATATTTAAATATTGTATAACAACAATATTAATTATAACAACGATATCGGGATAAAAAATATCTTTTGCTCATTGGTATTTTAGGCATTTATATGAGTAAATAAATAAACAATACTAACCTGAAACGGTGCATTAAGTCTATTTTTAACATCTAGCCTATAATTTAAGTAAGCAGTCTCATCGGATGTGTTGGTGCTCTTGAGGCGCAAGATCTCGTAGACGCGGCGCGCCTGTTTCTTATTTATCATATATTTACTCTGAGCTTGTTTCGCCATTTCACATGAAAACCTAAAAAAACAAGTATGGACATCTGTGAGATCGCCATCACCACTGGACCTACTAAACGAGCAATGATTGTGTATTACATTTGTTATAATAATCTTTAATTCTCGTGTTATGAATTTCGTTCGAGATGAACTTGCAAAATTTTTGTTAAACAAAAAAATCTTTTCACGTTCATATTGGGGGATATGTCGATAATTTTTTTTCAGGAAGGTACCTTGGAGATATAATTTATGGCGTTCAAAGAGTTAAAAATAAAAAGCTGTGACATTGACATACCCCTGTGCGAGCTTGGCTGGCTGAAATGCCGGTAGGTTGCTGCAGTTTTTGGCATCCACATAGTCTCGTATCCTTTGGAAATCCTCCGACGGATCCTCGACTGTAATATCAACGACTCCCTTCTGTGTCATAAAATGTGTGTAGATGGTCTGCAAGGGATATGTCAAGTATATCAGTACAAGATTAATTGAGGCATGATCGGGATAGGCATAGGCCTTTAAAGGTCCACTGCCAGATCTATATCTGGCATATCTTTAAAGGCAAGACACAAATAGATAAGAGACAACGTTTATTTTTCTACATTTGGATATACAAGTATAAAGATTTTACAGAATTACGTAATGTAATCCATATTTTATTAAAACTAACTCTAATTGTATAACTCAAAATAATATGAATCAAGTTTAAAAATTGAAAGTAAAGTGGCTAATTTAGTATCTGGATAATTCATAATAATGTAAATCGACATTTTTATTCGCGACTCCAGGAGCCAACATATCTAATGAATAGGTGATACATGTAGTGAATGGTTTTTTTTTAATTAAAATTAACCTAGCAAACAGACTGACGGGCCGTCTGATGGTAAATGATCACCGTCGCCTATAGACATGTGTAACACCGGAGGAGTTACCCGTGCGTTGCCGGTTTTGAAGGAGAGCGTTAAACGAACGTTAAAATTGTGTTAAAACAGTATGTCCGACCTGCAGCAGCTGCGCGCACAAGCCCAGCTTGCGGAAGGGCGGCAGGGTGAGCACCTGCGAGATGCGCGGGCGCGTGTGGCGCGGGTAGGCGTAGTAGCGGTACACGGTGGCGTACGCCGCGCTCGCGTAGCGCGCGCCGCCCTCGCTGCGCGGACACTTCTCGAAACTAAAACACACTCACTCTCACTGCTGGCCATCCACTGCTTTTAAATTGTTTATG
>DWUN01002100.1:0-14661 GCA_018249975.1 Passova gellias | reverse complement strand
AGGAAATATTGGTCCGATTTGAAAAATTCTTTCAGTGTTAGATAGCTCATTTATCGAAGAAGGCTCTAGGCTATATATATATATATATATATATATATAACATATATATATATATATAACATCACGCTAAGACGAATAGCAGAGGAGCAGCAATAAAAAATAATTTATATGGCAGAACAACGTTTGCCAGGTCAGCTAGTTAATATATAAATGTCAATCAAGATTATATTTACAAAAACCAATCTAATATATACAATGTGCAAGCTATTTAAATTTTATAATGCATCTGGACACGAATGGAGTGCGTATTAACATTTTTTAAATTCAACAACAAAAGCAACATACCATCACGCTAGGTCCCTAACGGGGTAGGCAGAAAGTACCGAGTGTCGTATATCTCTGTCATTAAACACCTGACTTGCAAAATGTAAAAATAAAAATTATTTACTTAATAAATAAATATTTTTTTTTAATAAAAAATAAATAATTTAATATGTTTTTTTTTTATTTATTTCTTTTATTCAATTCATCGTACTGCTACCGAACGCTAATTACGCAATATGAAACATCTCATAACTTACACCGCGGTTACTAGTAGCTTTTTGTGGGCTCCAACGCACGCGCCGTTCATTACGAACGCCGCTTTGTTCCGTACAAGAGCCTAATTACGATTGTTCGGAACATTTTGACAACACCCATTTATAACAGAACACTCTCTATCGGCTCACAAAGATGTAGATTGAGTTCTAAGCCGAACCCCACTGTATGAGTCATGTTTAGAATTATTTTGTTGCGTTTGCTCTACCGTTTTTATTTGGACCGCCGAGAAATATGTATAGTGTAGCGCCGCTGACAATAAGCGCGCTTGATTTCTTTATCAGTAACGAGTACGACATGCATTTGATTAATACCCGGTAATAAGGCTAGTTAGACAACAGTCATGTCTAGGAAGCTGAAAAGATCTAAACGTATATGTGTATTAAGCTTATAATGCTATGTCAAAAGTTAAAACAGATGAATGGTACTTGTTAATCTACATACCTATGGTAGTCTTACCGTGGTAGATGATACCTTTTCTTGCTACATTTGGATCTGTGAAGCCGCATCAATGTCGTGAAGCGAATGTAGATCAAGTTTTTGAATCCAGTAGAAACCGTCAAGAGTTGGAGGCTTAGCTTCTTTTCAAAGCTGTTTAATAGCTCGTACAATGATGGTGTTATCTGATGAGTTTTTAAAGTCACTGAATGTAACCAAAGTTAGATATTTTGTTTTCAATTCTTAGCCATTATCATCTCTAATGTCGTCAGTTAAAGTAAATATATTTTCATTCCCACTTTATATCGTACCTATATATCTACAATAATGCCTGATCGTTTAAGGGTCACTATTCCGAATAACATAAGCTGTTTAAAGGTTTAATAGCTCAAGGTCTATATTCTACTCGCAACTGTAGGATGCCTGGAGCATTCCTCAGCATTTTGCTCTAAATTGATGGGAATACCAGCGATTGGTCAATCTTCTACCAGAATATACAAACTGCCCTTACAGAAACTGATGGTTTCGGTAAACTGCCTCCACGACTTGGAAATACGGAGACTGTCTTTAAAATTGCATCTCATATTCATTAAACATTATGCCCTACTATCTAGCTGGATTGTCATAACTCAGATGCATTGAAACAATAATTATACGTAATTGTCGCCTCACAAAGAAAGTGACGATAGAAAGCCACATAAGATTTCATCATACTCGCGACACAAAATGACGGAACCACGCGAATTAAATAATCAAAATGTTTTAGGAAATTACGGTGTTCATGGCTTCTTTGTTCTGTTGTTATAAGACAAAGCAAGAAAACGTGTGAAATGCATTCTGTTGAGTGCGTGTAAGCGCGCCGAGACAAAAATGAAGTAATTACAGTGCGATGACTTTGGCCGGTCGTTTCGTCTGATGACATACGGACAGACCGATGCGATAAAGTTTATTTGAAAATTAGTATTATTATACCATCACCGCAGGTCCTTAATGTGGTAGGCAGAAAGCACCGAGAGACGAATATCTCTATCGTTTCATGCGTGACGTGTTTCTTGAATACCTAACACTCTTCAGACATTATTCAAAAATATACAAGTTTTGTTAAATTCTTACGTTACTTATATAATTTTAACGTTAATCAACCAAATTGTAAATTATATTTCGTGTAAGAGTTTTTGTATCATTGTTTGATTTAATGAACAATTGCATATATAATATGAGATGAATCATATAAGTGTGTATTATATCAAACGAATAAAGTATTCCAAGAACCGAAACAAATCGAAATAAAATATTTTAATAGTAAACTATCCATTGCACTCTGATTTTATAATATCATCTGGATGCTAGTGATATTCATGGATAAGTGAATACCTAATGTTTTATGATAATAACGGATATCGTAATTTATTCGTTGAATTTAAATGAACAAGTAACTACTTGTACTAAAATGAATGCTATTCTATGGATATTTTATGGAGAAATGATTGAATCGGATGGTGTTCTAATTGATTGGTGTATTTTATGATACATAACTACATGCCTTGGAGTAGTTTGTTCGTCAATAAAGGTTTCTTCTCATAAACAATTATCAGTTGGCTATTATTTCTTGAACGGTTTGCGTATGTTTTTAATAGTTGTTAATCTTGGTTTAACGGTCGTTACGACGATGGTCCACGGAAATCCTTATCCAACATGTTAGTTGTTGTTCAGATGGATAAGTAAGAATCCAGTTTTTCCATACATCCTGGGTCAGTTCCAAACTGGGTGGTGGGATAGTCCAGTTGGAACGCCGTATGCTAGAAACTTTCAGTTTTGATTAGTGTAGGGACTTTTATAAAAAAGCTTAGTACAACCATGAGCAAAAAAGCTGAAGATAAAATGTATAGGTAATCTAAGATGTAACATGCGTAACTAGAATGTTCCTATTCACTCTAGGCTTGACAATGGTAGATTGGTTGGTTCCAAGCCTTTTTGCGTCCCACTGCTGAGTTTGGGCCTCTTTTGTTATGCGAGACCTGAAACGTAATCCACCAAACTGGACCAGCACTGGTGCATTGACATTCTTGTTAGCGGTTAACTCATCTGTTGGAAGTTTTCAAGCCACGCCAAGTTTTTAACACAGGTTTCTGAGGTCGTTTATTTGATTTTCTTGTCAGATTCGTATGAAAAAAAAAAATTCTCATCAATTTTATTCTCTTCCACTAACTTTACGTGTGATGGATATATTGGGATCGGTTTCGTAAAACCAACGATGTGACTTATTGATCTTGTATTCATTTAACCGGATACAAACAGTGAGAGCTTCACGCTTGTTCAGTCATGACATCCTTAAAGCATATCGTTATCTGCTGTATATCCAATGATTTAAGATTTCAATTTCTATGCATAACTCCATAAGATGATAAACTGTTGTCCATACGGCGCTTGTCTTATTGACGAAGAACAACGTATTTGTCTTTTTAGGGTTCCGTAACCTGAAAGGAAAAAACGGAACCCTTATAGGACCACTTTGTTGTCCGTCCGTCCGTCTGTCAAGACCCTTTTTCTTAGGAACGCGTGGAGGTATTAAGCTGAAATTTACATAAGTATATCAAATACTCATGTCTATAATACCTTTACGCATATATACCTACAGGTTTGTACGGTACACTCGGTGCGCGAGTCCGACGAGCACTTGGCCGGTTTTTTTTTTAATTTATTTATTTGTTTTGGTTTTTTATTTATATTTTTTTCTCCTATACTAGGAGAAAAAAATATAAATAAAAAACTTTAAAACCTTTTTTTTTATTTTTTTTTCTCCTATTTGTAACCGCTTTCATTGGCCTCAAAACTACCTAAAAGATGGACTGGGAGAGAATGCTTTTTGCATTAAGTCCCCCTTTCTGTCATTTATATTGTATATGTTTCAAATAAAGTATAAATAAATAAACAACGAGTTATGACTGTTATGTTATATTCAGATAGAACAGAACAATTTTGTTGTTGTTGTAAGTTGTCTTAACAAGGCTCTGTCTTAACTGGGATATGTGGATTGTATGTGAAGTTGTCTGACAATTTGCCTGACAGTGTTAATACTTTTTGGTGTCTTGGCGCAAAGAGAAAAGCAGAACCCAATTATGTTATGATTTGATTTCCACAGTTTTGCTTCATCGTTCATCGCTTACCAGGTCTCGATGCATCACGTCATATATTCTTGAAATTATTCATAATCAGAGAGTGCCGTTCGAACAAATCACTTTTGAATGTTCGTGATTCATCAATTAACCGTATGTCAGTAATTACTGCGCAAGGTACATAGACGCGTTTAATTATAATATGAATATGATTTTTTAATGAGATTCTGCGCGGAGGATGTTTATATTAGTAAAGCGTAGCTATCGGTCTGTACCCATCATTTTAGTTACGGTACGTCACGGACATTAACATATTATTATAACTTATCGTATAAAATAGTTTTTGCTCTATGATTTATTATCTCCAAATATCAATTAATTAACATTTTTCTAGTCATACCTATCAATAATCTAATGTCTTAGTATTAAATTTAAATTCGATAAATCTAATATATTAAGTTTCTTGATCGTAATATGAAAAGTATGTAGCAGTAGGTACTATATTCAATTGCGCGAGTAACTTGTTATTAACGTGTTAGTTTCTATAACTAAGTTAAGTTAGATCTCAAAAAGTATGCATTGGCTAAGGTTACCTAATTTAAGTATTGATGCTAAGCAATAGTTCGTTGACGCCTTTGAATTTGACCAATCTGTTGTTGATGTCATTTTAATTTCCCATACGATTGTTTGTACGTGGAATGATTTGAAATATTTTGATCATTAGAGCCATCGCGTACCGTTGTAAATATTGTGAATGCTTACCATTTATATTTACGAGCGTGAACCATGTTCAGAATAAATTGAAAGGTCTTGCTCTGTTGACAGCTAGAATATCAGAGGAGTTGTCAATGAGTTATTTGTATTGAAGTTTTTTTTTGAAAAAAAAAAAAACGTTTGAAGACCGACATGATAATTCGTTTCGAAAACGCGATAATTTGTGGCCGTTAAATTGTACAGGAATATTAAGAGTATTCGTAAATTTAGATTTCAATTTGACAATATTACGTAGACTGCCCAGTTTGTGATTATGATGGAAACACTATATGACACAGAAAGCGCGAACCTAGCATACAATACCATGTAAAAACTGAATATATTACCTCACTAGAAGAGAGTTCAGTTCATTGTTCAAACACAAAAGCGAAAGTCCATTCATTCGTTATGAGATAATTAGTTGTTTCACCCGATGTTGCGTCATAGTTTTTCACAGTGGCCGCTGAACTTGATGCAGAAAGTTTTTACGGGGCGCATATTGTTTTGTGATCTGTAGGAAGCGTTAAGTTTCATTGTCGCCGTTTTTAGTGGTTGATCTACGGTTTCATTGTTGTGTTCGGCTTCTGTTTGTTTATGAAACTGACGAGTCTAGTTCTTTGGACTAGAAATAATTTCGTCAACTACCATTGTTCGACCGAATTGCCGCTACACATGCGTCACGTCTTAGATGTTGTCATCTCTCGGTTTATTATTCTAAATTGTGGTTGCCATTAGTTTCCTTAACATCTGGAACTGTTCGTCTGTTATAGAGTTACATAGCTATTGTTTCTTCTATTCTTGCTATTTCTCGTTCTTCTACTTATTAGACTGTTTGCTTTAGTTCAACTGTTTTTTTCGAATTCCATTTGTTTCAAGACACGGCCATAAGGTGCGGTCGGCGGTGTAGTTTCCTTATTTCGCGAAGCTAAAAATACCATGAAGTACAGCATTCAACGCCAGGATTCATAGCCTGCTAACGATAAACAAGTCAATATTAGCATAATACAATAAGGAATCATCGCATGTTTATGGCGCGAGCTTTCAAAACTGGGAGGCGTTATGCGAGATGCGCCCAGGAGCGGTGCAAGTGTCTGGTCCTTATTATTCATGTGGACGGTGCTAAGCGAGAGGTAACCAATGAATATTTAGCTCTCGCGATTTGAATTTAATCAGCGTTAGATTTATATTGTTTGTTTGCACCTTCGTTATCTCGTTAGCGTAGTTGGTTGCCGACAACTACATGAAACATTGTTAATTTTTTCCAATTTAACCTTAGCTGTTTACTATCGATATTCATTCCCTTGAATAGACGACTTACATGAATTGTAAATAGATTTCTGTCAAACTACTAATCCAGAAGCGTTCTTTGTTAAATGGTCAGGTTATATTGAAGTCATGTTTTTGTGCTTTTGGTGGCTATGTAGCAACAACTATTTGTCAACTAGCAATTTATACGCTGCAATCTGTGTTTCGTGATATTAATAATAAGGAAGGAAATATGTCTATTGCAAGGAAGTTGTCGTCAAGGCATTTTTTTAATGGCATCTGGTCATGCACAGCTTCTGATGATGATTTTTAAGCGTAGAAATGAAATACTTTGACTAATCACATCATCATTTGATTTAATTGCGAATTTCTTATCTCTGCTAACCATGATGTTTGATTGCGCGTAACCGTAGGCGTATCAATAAAAGCTTTCAATAAAGTAAGCTTCGGTAAAGCCGCTTCATTACCATTTTATGTAGGTATATGAACTAATAATCTGGCTACTTTATTTGCATGTGTTTACTGGTTTCCGTGATGTTTGTATCTGCTGGTCGACTGGAATATCATCGAGATACATTTCAATAAGCAGTCCGAGATAAAGTACGAAGAACAGTTAAAATAAATTACTTTAAAGGAAATCGGTATAGAAATCAATCTTGTGATTTCTCTATTTTAAGTTTTGGTAATCGAATATCTGGTTAATTAAAATTTCAACCTCAAGCCAGCAGTAGCATCTACAATAAATTCAGTATTGATTTTTAAACATTTTTGCTTCCATTCATTGATCAGCATGATGTCTTCTGTTGGTCATAAGCCTCCCTTAATCCACACCATCGATTTTAGGGTTTCTATTTATTATTTACCGAAGATTAAATAATCTGAAAATTTCCTCTAAATCTAAGTTTCATAGCGACTGATCTTATCCTGTCGTCTTTGTCATTGAATACTGCATCTCTTTCTCTCTTTCCTTCTCTCTCTCCCTATTACGGGCGAGCACCAACACGGCCGCATAACAAGCCAATGAAGAAGAGCATATGGAAATCAAATTAACAGTTGACTAGGTGGTTCGATTATTCATAAAAGTTTAATTAATTGAAAACAGATGGTCCCTTGTTAGCCGTTGAATCGATGTTTAATTGATTTCGTATAAAACGATTGGTCGATATCTGAAGGTTATCGCACAAACACAATGATCTCCCCGCGGCGCCATCAACTTTCTACAAAGGCGTAATCACCTATTGTTCATATGGTCACAAATCGGCAATTAGATAGTATGTATAATACAGAAAGTGCTTATAATTCCGCAGTTGTCGCGTGTTGTAAACTATCTACGTTCGCTTATGGGGTCCTATCTAATCTTAAATGGATTCCTACCTTATATTATTTTATGGTATCTTAAGTAGTACGTTAGTTTAGTATGCTGCCTCCCAATTCGAGAATTTAAGCCCCTAAATTTGGCACGCATCTAAAACGTTATGCGCGTTTTTAATATTGAATATATGTCTAAGATCTCTAAGTAATGCCTAATACAGTAGCTAAGAATAAATTTAGCCTTAATAATTTAAATTATCTATTCACTAAGTGCATGCAATAAAAACTAAAGTCCTCCCCATTAACTGAAATGATTCAAATTAATTACAGTAGATAGTGTTTATAAAAATCTAGACGCGGTCTAGCTCTTCGCGTTGTCATAAATTCGTATTTTAAGTAAAACACGCGCTGAAAGCGCTTATCTGGCGCTAAGTAATTGCAATATTTATATGGAAATTAAAAGATAGCGAGACGTTCGCTTTAAGCATTTTTACAACGCTATGTAGATTAGTCGATTAAAGAAATGTTATTTTAAAATTTCTCTCACATCTGTTCTTGTATTTTATTTTTTATCTTGTCTTTGAAAAAAAAATTCGTTATGTAGTTTTTAATTATGTTATTTAATCTTTGTCTGTTTTTCGATACACGAATTATTAAAATATCATCTAAGTATTTTGCCTGGTACTCTCTTAGAACGAAGCGATTTAAAAAGTATAGTACGTTGCTTGGTAATTTTCTCGTGCTTTAGGGGACGTTATGGAAAATTTTGACAGATGTCATGTAGTTGTATAAAACTTAGCGCTACATTAGATTACCAATTGTCAAGGCTATATTCGCTTAAGCCTTCGCCAATGCAAATAATAGCAATTTATTATTATTATTACAACTACAATTATTGAAGTGATACTTCTGTGCGCGCAATAAGGTAAAATACTTACGGATGAAACGATACGAAAATGTGGGACGTTTTTTTATTTTTATTGTAATCGAGTGCAATTTTCATTTTCACCCTTTCCTTGCAATTCGTCGCATTCCAAAATCAAATTTTCCGTTGTATTTGAATTTTCAATTAATCCCAAATAGGATGCGAGAGAACAAATTTATGCACTTTCACAAAACATACATTACATACGTTTCGATCATGCTGGCGGCGCGTGGCCGCGGGCCGTAACATACTACCTAACGTGCGAGTGTACCCGTAATATCGCGATTTCCTCACTTACTCCACTTTCAATACGAAATTTATTAACAAACAAAGACAGATGTATCACAGCTGTAGGGTTCACTTGTTCGACTAGTTAGTTAGCCGGACGCGAAAGGAATGGTTTTGAAAATGGTCTACTTGCCGCGATGATATTTATTTTAAACATCACTCTTAGTTGACACTGTTTATGCAGAGACTGATTACAAGAGATCTGGACTACAAAACCGGAGCTCGTAGGTTAGGTTACCACCCTAGGGAAATGTTAGTGTGATGAACACCATTTTTTTTTTTGTGTTTGGGTATAATAAAAAAATATCTGTACAAGTATTATATCGTATGCATGTCTGTAAATTTAACAGCTGTCCGGCTACCGTAACACATGCATTCAATTGCCTAATTCGGAATCAGATAGCCGTGCGTGGAATTGTTTCAATTATAAAAAAAAAAATACCAAAAAAACGTTATAAAGACTCGATTTCATTAAATAGCGTAGCGCATTGTTTTGAGGGTATTAAAATGTGTAAATCAGCCAATTTCCAGTTCACTCAATATTGTAGTAAGTGGCACGTGGAATTATGTGTGCAGTGTTATCGCTCGAGCGGGCGGCGAAGCCAATAAAATATAATTATTTACAGAAAACCAATTTGCTGTTTGTTGTATGGATGTGATTTGTGGCCAGATTACGGACGCTTGTACAACAGCTGGTTCTACATTCGCTTCTGTATCTTTTATGCGGGCACGCACTTTTGTATTCTACGACGCTGTCAACATCGTATAGTGTCTATACACCTTTATATCACCTTGAAGATACTTGTACACATTACGATTTATGAAATACGTATATGTACTGTTTCTGTAGTGTGTGAAGTCTGTCAATCAAACCAAAAAATAAATAAAAATGTCTCACTTTAGACGATATCCATGTTCAGCAGTGGCACACTAAAAGGGTTCAAAAATACACTGTTTGGTATACCTCTTCCTAGGCGTTCAAGTAATCTAAATTTCACTAAACTCTATCATCATCACATCTGCTATATCTATCTCTTTTTTATTATGTTTCATTACAAACTACAGTCTACAGTCACTCTACAGTCCTATTATTTATGGAGTGGGATCTCATCTAAGACAGGTGGGTAAACGCTACGCAGGTTTCCTTACAATATTTTCTTACACCGTTATTTATAGCAAGTGATTCGATCTGATTAATGTTCGTAATGAAAGTATTAAGGAATATTAATATTACATGCATATGCATAGAATGACATTTGCATAACGTTTGGCATTTTTGTATGCTTATCGGCTTCGCTATGCTGCACGTTCCCGTCGGTCACGTCTGCGCATATTAGCATGTAGTTATGAGAAATGCATAGGGGTTTTATCATATTCATATTTAATGTTTATAACAACTCTAACACACCGAGCACATAAGGTATTTAAGGTTATAACGTTTTACGAGTTACCAAATTCAATTTATTTTACGATCAAATAAATTTCATTATTATCCATACTAATATTATAAATGCGAAAGTAACTATCTGTCTATGACGTCATCACGGCCAAACCACTGACCCGATTATAATTAAATTTCACATAGATATACTTGAGGGTCTTGGGATGAACATAGGCTACTTTTTTCTCCTTTATTTTTTTAGGTTTTTCCAGGAATTTCATTGTTTTACGGAACGTCACAACTTTAACAAAGAAAACTGTGACACACTGATGTCGACGCGGGCGAAGCCGCGGGCAAAAGCTTGTTATAAATATTAACAAAATGCAATGTTCGGATAATTTAAAGGTCCTTGCCTCGTAAAAACAATAAATTAATAGAAATAACACAATATAAATGTTCACCTTAATTATATTTGCTCTTCAATTAATTGAACATAAAACGTACAATTCTACCGTTGAATGGGAAATACCATATGCAAGGCAACATCATAAAAAAACCTAACGCCAACTTTATTGCAACAAGTTCACAAAAAACAACAGGAAACTCACAATCCATTGCATCATTAACTAAATTGCGTAAAAGCCTTAAAAACCATCCACGAACAGGGGTGCAAATTTGAAAAAATACACATGAATAAAAAGCCGGCGTTGTTACCTGTGCATTGGAACAAAAACCTATGAATGGGAATATTAACGTGTGGAGGTTATGTTTAAAAAAATTTCGCTAATGCGTTATAATTTAGAATCATGTGGGAATAGGCGTTTTATTGGACCACAAAAAATGATCTTTGGTCACAAAAAAAATGTAAGGTCAGTTAAAAGATGAATTCGGGTTATAGCGGTAACTTCTATTTTATTGTATGACAAAAGACGGTGATATGACGCTTGTTCAGAACAATTGTAAATTATTAATTAAATAGCGGTAAACAACAATAAATTATTAATTAAATGGCAGTCAAAAAACCAAAAATGAAATGTCACTATCCTTTTTAATTTTTTTATATGCTACATTGCCATTTAGTGTCAATATACGAATTGATATTAAACTCATTTGTTCATTCGTTCAAGTGTGATCTGTCTTCTCGTTTTTTGCTCTCATCACATAAAAAATACGTAAAAGTATCGAATTGCAGTGATTCGTCTAACTCATCTATTTCACACGTGTATGCAGTAGATATCACGTGATATGGGAATGGAAATGCGTGAATCTGTCCATGACGACTTGTGTTACGATCTCTAATGATCAAATGTCTCATACATAGATATGTAGATGGAGTAGATACTCGTCACCACTACATAGTATAAAACAGTCGCTTTCTGCTGTCTGTCCCTATGTATGCTTAGATCTTTAACATTACGCAACGGATTTTGATGCGGTTTTTTTAAATAGATAGAGTGATTCAAGAGGAAAGATTATATATATACACAGGATACTTTTAAAGAAAACAATTTTTTTAACGAATTAAAAAAAAAATATTTGTTAAATTTTTCAAACTATCCTAGAAAATTAAAATGCTGCACAAAGTCAGTATTTCACGCGGACGAAGTCGTGAGCATAACTTAGTAGCTTATGAATATCAGTTAAGTTTCAATACGCTAGTTTGGTTAAGAAGTTCTCGGGAGATTCTTTTTCCGACTCTTATTGTTTCACTATTGGACACAGGTCTCCTCTCATAGTTAAGCGGATTTAGGCCCTAGTCTAACACGCTGGCTAAGGGCGGATTGATTTCACACACTCCAGAAACATTACATTTCTTACAACACACCCTAAGATTTACAGGATTCCTAAAAATTTTTTCTTTCACAGTTACAGCAAGTGTTATTTAAATTTTTAAGTTATGAAGCACACTTAACAAATAGAAGTGCGTACCAGGATTTAAATCCAGACCCCCGTTAGAGGTTTATATAGGACACGATAAGAACAAGTGCCACTGACGATCAGTTGCATTGATTTTTAACACATTTACGCCATTCTACTCGTATATCAAAAAAATTATTCCAATAAACATTCATAATGAACAATTCGTTGAGATCATAAGAATGTGAATCGGCAAAAAATAATAATGTCCCGAATATAAACCGAAGCAAACGCAGAATACAAATGTAGCATTTTCAACGCAAAACAATGAATAGACGATTTCATCATAATCAATACGTGCAAAGTTGTGTCCATAGACGACTTTATTGTGAGAACTTCTCACAGCTGTCGGTTATGGTACATGGAAGTCATTTACTATTGGCGCATTTTCACTTTCCTAGAAATTGGTAAAACACGCATACTAAATTGAGAAATAAATAAAACGCTCGGGCCGATTATGCTAATAGAACGAGAAACATTCAGGACGTCCGTCCGTCCGTCTGTCGATGTAACTGTGGACTGGTTCTCAGACCTTATGGGAAATAATGGAATCATAAAACAAATGCAAAAATTGTGTGAGAGAAAAATATATTATAGCGTTCTGCTTATAATCACAAATTATAATTACAAATTAATCTAGTAAATATTGTAGTTTTGATGTGAAATATCTATTGGTGCGCCTTAGGGGTGGGTTCGATTTGTCAGTCGGCATTTGTGCCGTGACGGCAAATGGCATGACGCTCTGTGCCGTCATTCCCTCCTGTGCCCCTCCCCGTCGCTCTCTAGTCCCTTGTGTCTGCGCGGTTTTAATACCACATTCTTTTTAGCTTCAGATACATGTAACAATATACCTTAATTAATTTGTTAAAACTCTATATTTAAAATATTTCTATTCTACATTCAAATTCTGTATACAGTAATTTAATAATGAAATGCATTTATTTCATTGAATAAACTCTATTTTAATTTATCGTATAATTTATTTATTCCGTAATTCATATTAAATAAATGTTTTCAGTAACAATTCAGTCAATCAGTGACGTCTCGTATTGTTTGAAATTATGATCAAAGTAATAAACTGTATCGAACTTTAATAAAAAGTGTAGTTTCATGTTTCAAAGCTTTCAAGAGGCGAAAATTTATTTGCTGTGTACATCGCGGTAACTAAACAAAAAACGTACAATAAAAATCAAATCGCACACAATTCTCACGATCGGCTCTCATCGCTGCACCGACGTGTTATCATTAAACGCACATCAATTCATCACAAAAAACTATAACCACACAATAAATCTGGATGTTATATAAAACAACAATAATTAGATTTATGGTGATGCTATTGTAAATTGACACAAATATATTCAAATATAATCTGTTAATTGTGAAATGAGTGTTTATAGTTATAATCATCTGATAGTTGACGTGCCTCTATACATCACACGTTATTCCGGGGCACAATCAATCACGCGAACAGCGATAACCGTTGCCTCGACATCCATTGCTGATGCACTACTCACATTAACTGTTACGCTTCACGTTGATACGGTAATGGTTGTTCTGTTCAAAACAAATATACAGATTGATGGATCGCTGTTAATACCAATAAAATTTGTCGTGACTGCCGCTCGATGGGTAATGGGAAACGTTAGCCTGGTGATTTGTGGATGAATATTAAGAGCATAGTTCAAACGTTAACACCCGTAGATGTGAGGTCAAATGCATTAGCCACCTAGCGGGTCTACAATGTGTAGACCTTTATTAATCAAGCCAGATCGGCTTTGGTCATCGACTTTTTAATAGAGCCGAATATGAGTGAAAGAACACGATAAGTGATAGTAAATTATTCTCCTGCACCGTTGATTGATACCACCGATCGTTTAAAATGCGCTTAAAATAAATTGAAACCCCATTTTAAAAACGCTACTAAATTTTATTAGCATTGAAAACCAGAAATACGATTTGGTCGTTATAAAATTGACAATTGTAAGATTTCAAATAAATATTCTCGCGAATAATTAAACGAATCTCATACCGCTTATGAAAACTGGCGTGTGTGAAATATTTAAAGAAAAAGATCGCAAGTTACACGCTAATTTCATCGATAAAGAACTCTATGGTTTAAGTAATAAAAGCGAAAATTTCTTGTTGAAAACCAGCTACTTAACAAGAACGTGCCGAACGGTGAACACAAACAGATACAATGAAACTTTAAGTTTTTATAAAGGCAGATTTGTCTCGAATATTTGAGAAGTTAATTTACTAAATTATTTGAAACGACGGCCGTTTAAGGTCAACAGAAACAGACGGTTAACTGTGGCGGCATAATGGGATGGAAATAAAAATGTCCTGTTCGAAATTGATTAACTGGCGCGCAAACGGCGGCAGAATAAACAAGAAGCGTTACGTCAAACGTACGTCAAGTTTGCTCATAATAAATGCTATTAATCGCGAGAACCGCGTATCGATTATACGAGGACACGGGATATTTATCAACCTTATTATTACCTGACTAGCTGTGCCCGCGACTTCGTCCGCGTTCTTTTATACATGTAATCTACTAGCTGACCTGGCAAACGTTGTTCTGTCATATACATTATTTTTTATTGCTGCTCCTCTCCTATTCATCTTAGCGTGATGTTATATTGCCTAGAGCCTTCCTCGATAAATGA
>DWUN01002099.1:0-14666 GCA_018249975.1 Passova gellias | reverse complement strand
GATATTGTATACCTATAAGAAAACATACAAAAAAAAAACTTGTTTAAATATTAAAAATATGTTTAAGAGATTGCCACTACATGAGCAACTTTTATTTCTACATTTCAATGCACTATTATGTTCTGGTTTTGAGACGATGGTACTCAAATTATATCGAATAACGAGTTTTAAGATACCCTCAGGGGTAACAACCCATCTCTGATTGGTTCTAAGTGAAGTTTAAAGCCATCGTAAGATGTACCATACGATATAAACGAGAAACGGTCACTGCTTAACTTCAAGCAAGTTAGCTTCTGTACCTTAAAATAAATAAATAAATCTAAACTGTCCCTTTACAGTCCAACCTTTTACTGTTCCAGAAAAATTTAAATTAAGTAAAAGCGATGAAGTTTATTTGACAACATTGCCGCCACCTAAGGAAGACCCAACGAGTAAAATTCTTTTAGCTCTCAAAAGCACCTATCCAACTTCTTCGTGGAAACAGTTCACGATTCTAACAAGAAGAGCACTTTTGGTATGTTTTTTTTATATCTAGTCATAAGTCTATTTTAGCAGTTGGCAGTTGCACAACTTTACCGCGTAGGATATATAGACTGCTAAGGTTGCTTAAATTAATTAATAGTAATAGGTAGATTACATTACATTACATTAACTATTTCATTTCCATAATAATACCAAAATATTCGAGTTTTTTTAAAGTATTTCATATTAATGTAAATTGTTTTTTGTTTTACAACTTAACATCAATCATAAATTTTAATCCGATATGCAAAGTAGGTACTCATAATTGAACTTAATTAAGCTTTATTACAACTGACATATCTTGTAACACTTGAAATTAAAAACAGTCATTTATTAAAGCAATTATTAAAAAAAAACAGCTTATGGTTAATAAAGCTTTTATGTCGTAAATTATGTTGTTTTGGTGACGGCAGGGTCATCGTGGTTTTATTCATCGATCAGTGAATCAATTTTCAGGCTTACTTTTTAAATCAGGATTCATCATCAATACAACCATTTACATAATTATTTCTTTCTTTTTTTCATTTATGATGAATTTGGACGATGAATTCATATACGAGTATGTTCAGTTAAGAAAATAGTTATGTTCTGATAAATGTTTAATTATTTTCTTCAAACCTGGAGATTAATTTCCGCAATACCAAAAAACAGCCTTTTGTAGACAGAGGAATAACCCCCATAAAAGAGAGAGAGAGAATATATATATGTATGTTAATATCTGAGATTAATTTAAGAAGCCGCAATTGATACAATCAAATAGTCAATCAGATACGCTTAATCCACAAACAATTTAGATGTGTTTATTTACGCCGCAACACTGTCCTTTATCTGATATTATATTACGGATTGACTCATACTCGAAATGACTAATACTTTGATCGCAATACACATTTATTGCAAACAATAGGTTATCGATTTTGCAAACTTCAGTTTAAGTGTCCCGTTAAGATTTATATTTAGATGTGTCGAGAGAATTACGCTCGGGCGGATGCGTAGATAACAGCTAGTATAGTCAATTACGTGTCATATATGGTGAGACAGGAATATGTATTCTTTTTAGAGAAATGGGATACACCTAAATGCGTACCACAATAATTAGGTAGGCAATTAATTTAATTTCCGTAGTTATGGCAATGATATTCATGTTACAGACAACTTGGCGAGATCCGTCCTTCACTCTTATGATAATGGGAATCCACTGTACGATGGCGTTGTTTGTCGGGTTCCTGTTCTACAACATTGGCGAGGACGCCGAATACATCAGAGATAACTACAATTTCCTCTACTTTAGCCTTATGTTCCTCATGTTCACTGCTTTTAGCGGAATCTCTATTAGGTGTAAGTACTATCAACTTACATTATCTATGTATATCACACGTACTGTTGACTTTCCTATAGAAGTAGACAACAGATATGTAAGCCACCTCACCGATGCAATCAACGTCTTATTCCCTAATGTGAGATCAGAGACCTGTACCTATCAGATATTTGTTGATGTGAATACAGTTAGTGATAGGTGTTATTCAGATTTGTTGGTTAGTATTTATCAATGACAGGACCGCAGGAATGGGAATGTTAGTAATATTAGACCAGTTAGTACTTGTTGATATATGTGCCGTTAGTATTTGTTAGTATCCGAATCCGCCCTATCAGAGGACGGTCTCAGACGCGTTGCTAATCTTGTTGACTGAGATGGTCACGTCTGATATACAGGTGGATCACCAACTACAACCTCTAAACCAAAACACAAATCGTTGTAATAGCAACTGCTTCACGGCAGAAATCGGTGTGGTGGTTGTACTTCCCCGGACGATACATGTTCTACCGCCTACAAAAGCCAATATTTGTAAAGGCTCCCTTAATATTTCTATGTTTATAGGAAATTCGTTTGTATTTATTATTTTTATTAATTTAGTTCCAGAACAAATCCCCGTGGTCCGACGGGAGCACTTCAACCGATGGTACTCAACGGGCGCGTACTACGGGTCGACTCTGTTTTCTGCAGTACCCACGCAGACTCTATGCACGTTGTCATTCGGCTGCATCACATACTGGATGACGGGCCAACCCTTCGACTACAGAAGATTCTTACTCTACTGCTGTACGCTACTGCTGGTCTCCTACGTCGCTCTTTGTATAGGCCTTCTAAACGGTTCCATGTTCAATGTCAAGGTGCGTATAAATTTAAGGATTTAGAATCAATATAAACCACGTGTTACGGTGATATCTTTGTGGTTTGAAATTCAGTATCCCACTCTGGGTTTCCGAATTCAAATACTGGCACTCACCTCTGACTTTACAAAGTAACGTGCGTCTTATAACTTAATAATATTATTATCACTCTATATAACTATGAAGGATAACATTGTGCGGAACAATAGCACACATTAGAGATTTTATAATGTACTTATATATAGTGTTTTCTGAGGTGTGTAAAGTCTAATAATCCCCACTTGGCCAGGGTAGTAGCTTATGCGTACATATTATATAACTAAAAATAATATATTACATTTAATTCCAGAACGGGGTAGTATTCGGACCATTCTTTATAATGCCATTCACCGTGTTCTCCGGATTCTTCCTCCGCTATTGCGACGCTCCGTTCTTCTTCAAGTGGCTGTTCCATATTTCATTCCTCAAGCATGGATTAACTGGTCTAGTCATTTCTATATTGGGAATGGACCGACAAAAGCTGCCGTGCAGACAGTTATACTGCCATTACATCTATCCCAGTCAGTTTCTAAGAGACAGTGATATGACGAGTGACAGCTATAGTTTAGTTGTGATAGCGTTGTTCGCGAACGCGTGTGTAGTCATCACGTGCTCGTACATAATATTAAAAATTAGATTAAAGAGTAAATGGTAGATCGTATATTAGTCGTAAGGTTATAGAGCTCAAATATGACGTATATTTTTTTAATTCTTTTTATGTTATAGTATGAAAAGTCTTTGCCTTTGAAGATAAAATATATTGTAAATAAACGTTCTATTTGTAACATCCAATTGTTCAGATTTTCTACTGTATTCATAGAGGCCAGTCTGTGAGGCAAGTGTTAGTAACGAGTGCAATAGAATCTCATAATAACTAACCGTAAAGTTAAGGTTAAAATGTGAGTGAAATGACGTGCATTAGATTGTAATAAAATTACTAAAGCCCTTAAGCATGATGATATGAAATGAAAATGTTATGATTTGTTAGCAGGCTTTAGTCTTGTACAATGAAGAGTTAAATATAAATTAAGTGATCGAAATAAGACTTTATGTATAATATATAGATATTTAATAAACAATATAAATGACTCTAATCGTTATGAATATGGGTAATGACATTTTGTATTTAATATTATGTTTGTATTATTAAATAAATCATACAAAACCAGAGGCATACGAATGTTCAAAATTCCGAAGTAAATAATGTATAATATCTATCTATACATATAATAAAAGTGTAGAAGGGTTCACTTCTGTACATTTAATAAAAACTAAAAAAACCGCCTAGGGGTCTTCATACAAGTAACACAAGCCAAAAAACATTTTGAAATGTTTGTCTGTCTGTCTGTTGTCCGGCTTTCACGCAAAAACTAGTGGAGGGATTTTGATGAAACTTTTTTTGTTATAGAACTATAAGACCTCGGCAACATATAGTCTATAATTTATTTTGAAATACTCCATATGCTACCCAAAGTCAATATTCCACGCGGACGCAGTCGTGGGCAAAAGCTAGTACATAAATACGAGTATATGAGTTTTTATGGACAGTCCTTTTCAATATTACAATAATAATCTTAAAATCAAATGCCAAACCCTAATGTATAGTACTGTTAGGATACTTTCTTACTTCTGCATCTATGTACCGATACGAACCGTTCTTTATTATGAACTCTGTGAATCCCAACGATGTTTTTTTGATTGAAATCAAGGATAATAAAAAGTTTTTATATTAATGGGGGGCAAAAACGATTATTTGTACTCGTACTGTAACAAAATGAAAAAATATTAGTGTATGATAAGATTAACAGAAGAAAACCTTTAAATTTCGTTGGTAAATGTCTAATACATTAATAACGACGTGAACATAGAAATCTTTAGGCATTCTGATACTAAAATAGTTTCATCCGTTGATTTTTCTGTAGGTATGTACCTATAAGACCAAATTAACAACAGTACCTACAACTTTGATTGGTAACAACACCAATTATTTTTTATATTATACAATTGTAGCATCTGGTTTGCGCTATTATCTTATCTCATTCGTTTATTGTCTGTGGTCTCTATTCGAAATGTTCGAATTTCAAACTGGTTTAGTTTATGTAGTAAACTTAACATAATGTCTTGTTTACATTAATTATTTGAAATTCGCAAGGTTTTGGTCGAATAAATAATAATTAAAGTACACATATATGTACTATGTTCTTTATTTTTTAATGGCTATAACTATTTTGTGTCATAGAAAATATATAACGAAAGGTGAATGGAAACCATGTTCTGAATTATTTAAAAAGAACAAGAAATTATTTTTAAAATTAAATTGGTGTAGGGTTATATACCTATAACTAAGTAGGCCGAAATTTGAAAACCATAGTTATAATTTATGATACAACGGGAAAATGCTATTCAAGTATATAACATAAGTATTATATTAAATGTCATAGTAGGTACCTACTGAAAGAGGTGCATAGTATAGTAGAAATATTGATAGAAATTTACACATATTTAAATGAATGCAAAGTACCATACAATAAAGCAATGACTGTGATGTAGAACTACTTTACGTGATAATAATACTTTAATAAGACGTATTTTTCTATTCCAGCTTTTATGTGAAATAATAAGTGTTCGTTTTTTTCAATAGGTGCTGAAATATGTATAATGACAGAACATTAAAATTTGTAACATATCAGTATACGACTTCCTTGCCTTGAACGTGTAACGATTTATGATTTCCTTTATTATCGTTACCGGTTAATAATTAAATAAATTAAATGGTTTAATTGGTTTAATGACTTCTTTTATTATCCACTTTTGTATGATAAGCATTGTAAATCTATTTTTTATCTAAACTTTTAAAAAAGGGATAGGCCGGTCAAAGGTGATCAAAATGCTTTAAAAAAAAAAAATACAGACGAATTGAGTACCTCCTCCTTTTTGAAGTCGGTCAAAAAAAGAACGAATTGAGCGTTTATCATGCACGCATATTTGTAAGTATTGCCAACATAATGTACCTATACATTTTTACCTACACGTATAACCTAATCTTACTGGTACAGCCTGAACTAATTTATTTGTTGAATTACTAAAAAAATAATAGCCGTTAATATAATGTTGTTGATGTTTGGACGAAAACGTAATTAATTTCAGATAAGACTTATCGCGAAAATTAATCGTATCTACCATGTTAAAATATATCTAAACGATTAAAAATTCTCATAGGTTTCATTCGATTTCTCATAATAATCGGATTGTTTTCGACTGTCGTAGGTTTTACATTTAATGTTTAAGCTGAACATTAAAAAATAAATAATGGTGTTTAGTTCATCAGACTATGAAAACAAGTGATGGCCTTAAGGGGTGGCGAGCGGGGAAAAATCCCAAAGCCCTTACAGCGACCTCGCGCGACAATTACCCTAGTAGAAAAAAGCAGACACTTAACTATACTATACGTTCGGTAGAAATCATAGATCGGTAATTAACGATAACGAAAACGAATAATAACTAAACCTAATTACTTAATCTTAACTTAATATCTAAAGATATCGAAATGAATGTCACGGCGCTTACTATTTTTATAGATGAAGACTGTTAACTATCAACTAAGCCGTAGTTGTACCACATTGAAGGATTATCATAAATACAACATAATGTCATCATTTCTTATCCATTATTTTACCTCCTTTCAATTTACATTGATTGCGAAATAGACAAGGGCTTACAATCAGTGCCGGTAAGGTGAGTGCTATCTATTATTAAAGTAGTTTCAGGTACTAGTAGCTACATTTATAATCTAGCTTGACGTTTGACAATGATAATGCATATTTATTATTATAAATAAATAACTTAAAATAATCACCCGACGGCATTATTTAGACCGCAGACATGCGCTGTTGTTGCTTTTCAAGGGTAGAATGTCAAACTATCAAAAAATTTGAGGAATAGTATTTAGGTTACGTGCCGAAAAATGTCTTTATCTCAGTTAAAGATAACAATTGACATACCAAGTATCATTGGTAGTACCAGTGGACACAGTGGTTATTATATTAAAGATAATGGTTATCGTTATAATGTAACCTTTGACCTATTAACCACATAAATACACGAGGAACAACTGCTCGTATTTTTTAATATTGATTCATAATAGTAGCAATAACAGTTCGCAAGCGAATACCAAATGAATAATTTAAAATTTAATACTTAACGTAATTACAATAGTAACTAGCTTTAATGATTCTTTAAATTATGATAAGCAACATTGCGCCCGTTCTATCCTTGGACGTATTAAAGTACCTTTTAAAACTTAACGAGCGTTACGCAAACATTACTAGCCTGACAATTCCATTGTTTTTTGGCCTTCGTTGCCGGCGATGTGGGTTCAATTCACACCCAGGAAAAATGTTTGTATGATGAGGATTAATAGACTCTTCGTTGTATCTAGGTGTAAAATTGTCTTATATTTAGGAATTTATATATGACATGTGTGGTTACTATTAGTACAGGCAATGCTAAGTTTGGGGATACGTGGCCCTGTATAAAGTTGTCCCAAGATATTGCTATTATTATTATTAAATTACCTTTTTTATAAACTATAATGTTTATACGCAGAAACGTAACAAGTGCTTCAAGCCAGACGGGGCCAGGGTCCCTTTCTTAGTAGATAATGTAGTAATAATGTAGATTGCCTGATTTGCATTTTGAATGATACGAACACTTGACACAAACCATACTTCAACACTGGTAATATTATAAATGCTAAAGTGTGTTTTTTTGTTTGTCATTCATCCATTGTAGATAGATTCTTTATAAAGCGTACGTGAATACTAGGGAAGGATTTTGGAAATTCCATCCCTAAATTCAAAAGCACTTCGGTAAATTTTGAGAATATTAATAAAACAGTAAGTACATAAATTCGTCAGTATTTCAATAAAAGGGTTATAGGCCTAACACTAAATAAAATAATGATATTAATATTCATGAGGGGAAATATTCGCAACGGAATAATAATACACAACTACTCTTTCCGAAAAAAACAGTGAGCGTATGTAAACTGAGTATTTTCAACCCTTTTTTATGGCATAAATAATATAAAAATATACAAGCATCGCCCGCGTGGAAATCACTGTGTCACAAAGTTTTCTTTGTCAAAGTTGCAACGTTTCGTAAAGCAATGAAATTCCTGAAAAAAAACTAAACAAAAATTGGAGAAAAAAGTAGCCTTTGTTCATCCCAAGATTCTCAAGTATCTCTATATAAAATTTCATCACAATCGGTTCAGCGGTTTGGTCGTGATGACGTCACAGACAGACAGAGTTACTTTCGCATTTATGATATTAGTATGGATAGTGTAGCGTTTGGACGCGATCTCACCTGATGATGAGCGATGACGCTCACGATGTAGCTCACTTGCCTAACAAATATTTATTCACTCTTGTTTAGAAACTGCCAGGGTCTACTTTTCGACGAACACTTCTGCCGTTAATAAACAACCAGTGAATTTGTATTTGGAAAATGTATTTATTTTTTATAATTCTTGCATTAAACGCTACTTGACTTTTTAACGTTTCATTATTTTGTTTTACACATCCTACACATTAACCTTCCTACCTATGGTAAAAACTTCATAAATGTGTAATTAAATTGTTTTAATCCTCGTTTGTATACGTCATTTAAAAATGTTGGACGTTAAAAGTGGATGTTACGTCCTGTTACGAATATTATTAATTCTATGTATTTATCTACGGATACAAAACCTCATTCGGGCCTCTTGTGAATTTAAATTACTTGTAACAATTCTAGTTATAAACTAAAAAAAAGCTCACACTTAGTCAGTCACGGGCCACTTGTTCTATTATATAATCAGAACAGCTAGAATTGAAACTTGTTTAAATAAAGCTCGTAAGTGCTTATTCCACCGCATTAATCACAGTGTAAATGTAACTACTTATAACTGTGTCAAATGTCAGTCATCTGAAAACTTTGTATTTCGAGTGCTTGTACCATCTTGAGACACTATAATATACACTCAGCGGCACGGAATCTTGGCCAAACTCATAACATGCGATAACAATTTTTTAAGTGTGTCTAACTTTGTTGTTATTGTATAAGTGGGTAGAAAAAATGTTTACGTTAATCCTAAGAGGGTAATTAACCAAGTTGAAGTGCATTTTGGTTTGGGTTCTGAAGTTTAGTTGAACCATGTCATTTATCTGACGAACTCTACATTTTGAATTGTGTTTTGGAATTGGCTAGTGTTAAGTTGTTGAAGTTTTTTGATTTTATTGTGTTAAATAAACATCTAAAGGCGCCTTAGGATCCATATAAATGCCATTATCACCAAGTCAGATAGCGCAAGCAGTGGCATTAGTTGAACAAGGGATGACCCATCATGAAGTGGCTACTATCCTTAACGTACCGCGTTCTTTGATGCAATATGCACTAAAATGGTACCAAGAGACTGGCTGCTGCACACGTCGATCAGGTAGTGGCGGTGTAGGCTGCATTTCAGCTCGTGACGAACACTTTATTGTGTTAGGGATTTTAAGAAATCGCTTCCTTACCACCGTGAAGAACCGGCAGCGGCTTCAAATCTTCAGGAATGTAAATGTTAGTGAGCATACGGTGAGAAGATATATGGCGGAAGTTGATTTAAGAGCAAGAAGACCTGCTCGTGGCCTACAGCTTCTCCCATAGCATAGAGCAGCTCGACTTCAGTTTGCCCACGAACATGCTAACTGGTCTCATGAACACTGGGCAAGGGTTTTGTTTTCGGACGAGCATAGAATCTCTTTAAATGCACCTGATGGTCGACAGCGTGTTTGGAGAAGGAAAGGCGAACGATATTTGGCGATTACTACCACTCCAACAGTGAGTTTTGGTGGAGGCTCTATAATGGTATGGGGTAGCGTTAGTTCTGCTTCACGTACAGAACTGGTCATCATAAATAACGCTCTAAATGCAATGAGATATGTCGAGGTTATCCTTCAAAAACATGTTGTACCATTTGGAGGGTTTATTGGATATGATCAGTTCATTTTAATGCATGATAATGCACGTCCACAGGTCCCTCATATCGTAAATGAGTAACTTCAAGAGGTTGGTATTCAAAAATTGTGGTGGCCAGCTCGCAGCCCCGACTTAAACCCAATAGAGCACATTTGGGATAAGCTAACAACGACAATTAAAACAGCTTCGAACCCCACCACAAACCCATAGCCAGGTTTAAGATGCTGCACTGACTGCCTGGCGCGACTTATCGCAAGTGAACATCAAAAATGTCATCCAAAGCATGCCAGAGCGAATGCAGGCGGTCATAAGGGCTAGAGGAGGAAACACGCGATATTAAAAAGTACAAGATGTTATCAAAGATCAAACAGTTTTTAATTACTAGTGCTCAAAACTGCAGTGTTTAACTTTGTGTAAACGTGATTTTGCGTTTAAACTTGTGTTGTGCGTTCGATTCCCACCCACGACAAACATTTGTGTGATGAGGACATATGTTTGTTGTGTGTCTGGTCGTAATAAAAATATCTATATAAGTAATATATTGTATGTATATATGTATGTTTATCAGCTGTCCGGTTACCATTACACAGGCATTAAATTGTCTAATTTGGAATCAGATAGCCATGTGTGGAATTGTCCCCAGATATTATGTTATTATTATAAATAAATAATTATAGTTTTATCAGAGTTATATTTCATTTTAATGTTTTAATAAACACATGTTTGATATGACATATACTCTTATACCATTATTGATAAGAGAGTGTGACCTGTTGCAATTTATATCAAGTACAATGGTAATGGGCTGATTCACTGAAGACTTGTAGTATAATTGTTGTTATTTTGGGTTTTTCATCGCTATATAAAGGTTTCATTGAATACTCGAGCTTTAAATTTTAAAAAACCATCAATGTATGTGATGTTGGCACAATTGTTTTTTTTTATTTTAATGTCCACTTAATGACTTAGTATGGAATATAATAATTACGGGTATGTGTAACCCCCTGGCTCCTCTGTAGGTTGCACTCGGCAATTGAACAAATGTCTGGTATGTTTGCAAACCCAAAATGCACTTTAGTTCTGGAGTTAGGTTAAACCTTCAATTAAATTCCTATCAGTTATCCAGCACATTAGCCATGGGTATGTAAATGTTAAATATGCTCAAGCATAGTATTAAGTATTTTCAATATGTTGCTATCAATTCTTAAAAACTTTGGTAGTTTAATATAATTTGTAATGATGTTACATCCCCTGTGTTGGAAAGCTGAATGTAACCAGTTGCTACACAGTTCTTAACTATGACAGTTGTTTATAAATATTCAAATTGTTCATTTGTTTTTGATTGTTCTATAAATATGAATGAATGAAATCCGGATTATGTTTGAAATTAGTAAAACTTTCAATCTATACTCATAAATTATATAATAATGCTGAAGTTGCATTGATAATTCTGCAATTCCTAACATGTCGTATTGCTCTTGTGAACAAACAGAATATTCACCTAGGGTTGCACAAGCTGCGTTCTGCTAAAACTGAAATATGTCGCTAACTGAAAATTCAAAGTCTTGGCATACTTGCATAAAATGCGTATTTTAAATTATGAACATTTTAAGAGCTTAAAATTGGAATGAAGGAACGGAATGTTTAATAAATGCTATTATTCTCAGGAGCGATCATCAGCAGGCGCTGCAACTGCGCTTAGTGTTTGTACAAATAATAGATGTACTGTTGGAACAACTCATGGACATTTGTTATCCTTCGTTGATCAAACTCTGAGATGGGTGTGTGACGCAAATGGCGATAGCGGAGCTGTTAGCTGTTTATCGTACAATCAAGATGGCAGCCGTCTTCTCGTTGGCTATGCCAGAGGTCTTGTGTATCAGTACGAGAGTTTCCGAGGTTTGGTCCTGAGACGAATAACTTTGGGCGGAGATACATGGGGAACATTACGTGTTGCATGGGCTGGCACTTCAGGGCTCGCTCTAGATACGGGAGGATCCGTTTGGTTAATGAAATTTTCGAGGCCATTAGGAGTACGATCGGCCCGAGTGTCGTGTCTGTTTTCTGGTGCTCGAGGAGAGGTAGTAGCTATGACTGCCCGTGATGCTAGAATACTAGCACTTGCTACTCTGTCCAGAGTGATCATAGTAGCAGGCGGCAGAGCTGCCGGTGTTCGCCTGGACGGTCCCCCCGATACCCTCCCCGTTCTCGAATGGTGCGAAGTAGATATCAACATTCTTGTATGCGCCCGGGCAAACGTGATGCAATGGCTTTCGGTGGTTTTAAACGGTTCTTCGATAAACCTGCGACCAGTGCAACGTGTTGAACTAAAAACTACCCCACTGTGGCTCGGCTGGCTCGGTGGCAGTCTCGCTATATTTGATTCTCAAGAAAATCTTCGATTATGGGGCGACGACTACGACAAGCCTCTGGATTTGTCTCAAGTAGAACCAATTTACTCTTCAGCTTTTTTTAAAGTATGTATAGTTCGAGGATTTGAGTAATAAAAACGAATAATGAAATATGCATAATTGACATCCATATTATATTATTATTATTGTATTGTTTATTTTTAGGGTCTGTGGACAGATGGAAGGGTCTCACAAGCTATGTGTAAAGCAGGGGAGGGAGCACTGGGCGGCGTTTGTGTTGCTGAAGGCGCTTTGTCTATCTTAGGTCGCCGGGGCATCTTACGTGTTAGACCACGAGATCTCATCGCGAGAGCACAAGCATTCTTTGCTTCTGGACGTTATTTGCAAGCGCTGCGTTTATTATGCTCCACACAGGGTAGCGAAGCCCAGTCCTTGGCGAATAACTTTGTGACGTACCTGATAGATAGACCAAACGTACTAAGTAACAAGAGTGTCGCAATACAAACTATAAGACTTTGTCTGAAATACAGTTTAAGGTACAAAATATTTCATACAATCTACTGACTGTGTTGCTCACTTTCCCACATTAAAATACTATTTTTTAATTCATTGTCTGACCATCGAATTTAAGTGTATCAACGTACACGAAGCACGGTAAAGTTACTACATACTTACTTTATTAAGAAGGTAATTTTATTATTGCAGTGCGTACATATGTAAATATTACCGACGAAAAAATTGAACAATTCGACGCGTATATTTTTTTATTTTATGTATTAACGGCAAAATGTTTACAGAGTAGTATTTCTATAATTTTTTATTTATTGGATAGGGTATATTTCGAGGTCGGTCAGATAACAATTTAAAAAAAGTTATTTCGGCGGTTCAATTCTTTTTGTTGAAAACTCTTATTCTACTATATGGCTTTTAAATTTGGACGTAACCGATTTTAATAAACGCAATTAAATTAATTTAAATTTCAGTGAAGAACTATATTTGAGCTTGTGGGAGAGTTGCGCGAGTGAACGCGCATTTGTGGAGGCATTAGGAGACGCCGTCGTGCGCGGGGAGCTGAACAATTCACCTCCCTCGCCAGATTTTACTCAAGTTAGTTATAGTATATTTATTTTATACCTATGTAGTAATTCTGATGTAATATTGAAATAACTTTCATAGCAAAGACTTTTCCCATGTTATTACATAGCGTTTTATTGCAAATTGAAACAAAATAAACGTAATAAACGTTGTCGGTACGCATGCAGGCGTTGATCGAAAGGTTGGCGGAGTTCGAACCAGACCTGGTGGAGCGAGTAGTGGCGTCCCTGCCGCTGACGTCGCTGGACCCGCACCGCGCCAGCGTGTTCACGCGCCAGCGGGGCCTGTGGCGCGGCGTCGGCGCCATTGCAGCTGCTTTAGGTCTCTAATGACATATATATGAATTTGGGTATGGATGTGTTTGTATGTGTATGTGCTTCTATTGAAGTGTCCGTCTGTGATTTCAAAAAATTGTGTTTTCTCAAATGTCTATATATATCTCCAAAATTGTACACGTTATTAAACTGGTAATCCTAGATACAGTTAACTATTCTAAAAGTGAACGTGAATGAGTTATGCCTTTTATAATTTTTTTCCACAAGATTCAGCGATTGGTTTTGTAACTGATATAATTCGCGATAATTCTACTGGACTGGAGATCGGGTCAGCGAGCTTTATGGAGGACAGTAAAATGTAGGTAGTCGCCCTCATAATTCTTATAAATGGTTTCTTAAAGACCGACGCTGCGACTATGCCAGCTCAGCTTTGGTTCACTTCGATACCTGTAGATTTCAACATTCAGTCATATTAAGGAGAATTAAATTAAAATAAGTGTGGTATTTGGGGCCTCCTAATATGGACAATATGTCAGAATCGGAGAAATTAAACCATAGTCTGCCACACTGCCAAACACTTAGTAAATATGTGTACCAGGATTAAAATGGGAGGATATCAAAAGCGAATTTTTATCTTAATAATAAATCAAAAATTTTAATCTTATGTACAGTTTATTAATTTGCCTAGCTTTTCAAAGGTTCTTTTATATGGACATTATATGTAAATGAACTAGTAGATGGATAAATGTTTTGATTACTCAAACAGTCTTAAACGAACAGTATGTTGCGGGCAGATGGGTGCAGCGGCGGCATGCGCGAGCTGGTGGCCCACGTGCGGGCGGGGTGCGCGGCCGACGCGGCATGCGCGTGCGCGGGCGGCGCGCTGCTACTGGCGGCCGCCGACGCTCTGGCGGGCCGCGGCGCCGGCGGGCGCGCGTTGCCCGACCACGCGCGCCCCTCCGCCAGGCACGACGCGCTGCACACGCTGCTCGATGAGGTTACTATCCACATTATTTAACTTTCCTAGACTTATTAATACAATTAATTTCGTATTCTGATCGCGCAGCGAACGATATGTGCAGTGTTATAGATCGACTCGTGTACGCTCCGGGCAACATTCAAATTACTTAATTCTTTAAAATTCGTCTTCCTCGTGTTGTTCACTACGCACGCAGTCATGTCGAGATGA
>DWUN01002098.1:0-14671 GCA_018249975.1 Passova gellias | reverse complement strand
CCGGTTACCATAACACAGTCATTAAATTGCCTAACTTGGAATCAGATAGACATGTGTGGAATTGTCCCAAGATATTATTATTATTATTAATACGATATTACCTATAAGTAGGAGTGTAATCAAGTTTATTAATAAGAAGAATGGTCATAGCTATCATATATAATAAAATCAGATTTTTATATTCCATTTATTTTGCATGAAACAAAGTAAAGTAAAATCATCAAAGGATAAATAAAGAAAGTTAGTTACTCTGTAGCCTGTCAATTCTAGTATTCCGAGTGCTGGCCTCCTTGTTGCAGTCAAGCACATCCCTGTCAAGCCGATCAGCCTCATTGCAGGACAACTGTTTTAGTTTCACCTCCTGTTCCAGCTGCTGTTTGTGAGCAAATAGCAGACGCTGGAAATGATAATAAGTTTACAAATAAAACTCATTAAAAAATGTATTACTTAATAAACAAATAGTAAATATTAGTTAATAATAAATATGCTTGCTTTGATGACGATGTTATCCCTATCTAGAAATCTAGGTCTTGTTTACTTTACAAGACTTAGTTTTCATTGTTTAAACGTTATTTATTTGAAATTACTTACTGTGTTTTCTTGGTATTCTGTGTGGACATAGTCCTTATATTTATTTAGATCATCTCGCTTTTGATTTTGTGCAATCAAAGCTTCTTTCAAGCGCTGAATCTCATTTTGTCTAAAAATAAATAATAATAATAATAATAAAAACAACTAGTGCATTTGAATATAACACAATAAACAGAAATAGCAGATATTGAAAACAGTCGCTGGATAAAACACCACCTTGAAATCAAGAGCGTTTCTAAAGCTTGGTTATTTGGATTTGCTAATGGTATTCGAGTTCCTTGATTCCATCCTAATTCCTCTAAAAGTTGAGACATGTAACCTGGTACTTGACTATTCTGGTCGCCCATTTTAGAGTTATTCAATAATTTCTGAGCTATTTAAAGAATCTAGTTTCTTTTCCAAACGTGCGTAACTATAGCACCAAGAACTAGTTTGATCGAAGCCAAAAAATCTACGAAAGTACGAAATTACTAAGCGCCATATTTTCAAAAATTCTAAAAACAATGTTGCAGAACAAAACAGATTACTAATAATAGTAACAAAAACCGGAACTTCGATTACCTCGTATACGGTCGTTCATTTCGGTTTTATCTACTTGACATAAAAGTCGATTTTTGAACATCAATCAATAGATACATTGATATAAACTAGATATACATAGCTGCTAAGTTTTCGATTTTGAATATTACAAGTGAATTTTATACGTATATAAAAGTTATGCATGTTCATTTTTATTTACTAGCGTCTACCATTACATTTTATTTCTAATGTACATCCTTATTAATGAGTTTAATAACGAATTCTATAATAAGTTTAACTAAGTACTACTTTATTAATATATGTATAAATTGCTTATCTATCACATAGGGCTTAATGTAGTAGGATTGTACATAGTATTTAAATTTATTTTAATATACAGATAGAGAGCTTCCAATTACACCTTATAAACCACCCATTTTTTTTCATAGCTATATATTATAGTAACTCATATTATAATTTTTTATTTGAGTGTAGCTTGTGACGAGAAATATCTTGAAATGCGGCCAAAAGAATAAACGTAGTCCTCCTAAAATAACTCATTGGCAGTTTAGTCTCACTCAGTCGCGGAAGCGTACACCAAATTCGTTTTAAACTGTTTGTTAATATCAATAACATGAGTGCTGATGCAGCATCCTTACCGTGTCCAATATGTTTACATACAGGAGTTTTTGATTCAGCCCAATCTTTAAAAGATAGGTTAATATATGTTTCGACAAACAAAATTTTATGTCCAGTATGTCAAGAAGAAGTGTCTGGATTGGATAAACTTACAATACATTTGTTCAGTCATGTAAAAATATTAGCAACAAAAAGATATCCTGAAAAAGTTGAAAATAGTGTTAAAAAAGTTCAGCCGAAATTTGAAAATGTTTGTGTTGTGGAGCAGCAGCAAAAGAAGTCGAAAGCAGCGGTTACTAAAAATAAAACTGCGTCGCCCACGCCAGCCAAAGCGCCTGTAAAATATGTAAAGATTTACCCAAAGTTACCGGTGATCGCTCTGAATACAATGCCCGTTATAGATATAACAAGTGGTTCAATTGACGCTCGCATTTCGAATGGAAACTCATTATATGTGCCGACAGTAAAAAATGAATCAATAAACATGCAATTGAATAACAAATGTAAAATTTGTGGTCTGCAATTTGTTGATTCTGATATATTGAAAATGCATAAATGTTTAATACATAACATCGACGATAAATCCGAGCAAAGTTTTACTCGGTACAACTGTCACCTATGTCCTAAAAATTTCAAAATGAGAGGATCACTGATGGTTCATTTACGAGTAGCTCATTTTGGATTTACCTCTAATACTACAATAGACATAAATGATATTAATGGAACTACAGATAAAAGTGCAAGTCAGCTTGAAGAAACGCCAATTGTTCCAGAGAGGAATGACGGCAAGCAATGGCAATGTGATGTGTGCCGTAAATGTTTCACAACAAAATACTTCTTGAAGAAACACAAACGTCTCCATACAGGTTAAAACAATTGGTGTTTCTTTTGAGGTAATTTATACTAACGGAACCTAATACTCAAACTGTTGTTTATCACAGTAAAATCATATTTCAGCCCTATTCGCAATCATCAAAATTAATTTTGTAGGAAGAATTTACATGTTAACAACTTCGTATTTAGCAGGCCGCTTCATTGCTATTTGGTAAATAAAACGGTTCATTTAAATAAATATTACTTACTTTATGTAATTATTTAATAATATTCAAATCAACTGGATTTCTTTTTTCTTTCAGGTGAAACACCGTACGCATGTACACAATGTAATAAAACGTTTACGTTTCAGCAATCTTATCACAAACATCTTTTATATCATAACGACCAGAAACCACATACCTGCACATTTTGCGGTAGAGCTTTCAAAGAACTGTCGACACTGCACAATCATCAGCGTATTCATACAGGAGAAAAACCGTTCTCCTGTGAAACTTGTGGTAAATATCAATAAAGTCGTGTTTTATTTAAATTTTTCGAGAACATTTCCTACATAAATTCTTAGAGAAATTATGGCAGTTAATAGTACATAGCTACATAGACATCTACAGTTACTAAACTAAAATGAAGTTCGCAGCTATCCGCAAGTACGATGACTGTAGGTAGGTACTTTAATGCACTATAAACCGACGTATGTAAATACGTACCGCTATTCACAACCACGTATTAGACCATCATGATTAGATAAGTAGATTTTGACTGTTTTTTAAGGAAGCTTTTACTAGCGACTACGATATCCAAAATACTTCAAGCGGTTGACGACATGCCTATACTATAGCTACTTGGAACCAATTTAGCTTGCAGTTTGTGTTTGCACTCTCAGGGAAACCTGTAGAATAAGGTTGATGATGACAAAATTAAAATTACAGAAAAGGGCAGTTTTATATACTTTACAATTAGACAGGTGTATTAATTAAATTTGGCCTAAAATTATTTTTACATCATAATACATTGTATTTTTAACGACGTGGTGTATAAAATAGCATACCGTTTAAGAACATTTCATTTCACATAACTTACGTTTGGAATGCTCAATATGTTGCTCCTAAAATAAGTAAATATTTATTGTGTTTTTCTCTTACAGGTAAATGTTTTAGACAGCGGGTTTCTTATATAGTACATCGTCGCATACATACGGGAGCTATGCCGTACAAATGTACTGCTTGCAACAAAAGTTTTAGATACAAAGTGAGTCTCAAACTGTTGATCCTAGAATTTTGAAATTTTACAGATAAGTTCTTTACATAGCATTAATAGGAAAGAATGGAATTCTGGCAAATCTAAGGATGTAGAACAGGGGTGAAAACATTGAACTTTTTTAAATTCACGCTCTTGGTTAATAAAAAAGTGAATGCATTTTCTAGTTTTAGGAAATACAAATTAGGCGGCAGCAAAGTTTCTAACAAAAGCTATTACTAATATAATTGTATAATATAATTAAATTTTTTAGGTTTCTCAAAGGACTCATAAATGCCAAGCTCAACCACCCGGTACAGTCGTTAGAAAAACTGGAGATCTCGTAGAAAAACTGAAAAAAAAACACACGGAAACTGAAGATACGTATACAGTTACAGAAAACCAACATACAAAAGACGTGACTTATGCAGAAATATCTGAAGCAAATGCCGAATTAGTTCGAACAGGTGCCAAAATATCATTAGAAGACATGGAATCTGATCATTTTAATATAATCGCTGAAACCTTTAAAGTAAATAACAATGATAGTCTTCCTAGCACCAGCTACTCGTCGCAAGAAGAAAGACGGGACGTTTTTGAAATGCATAACATGAACAATATTGAATCTAACATAGACCATCTGATTGAATCTTTACCAGTTATTGATAAAAGTGTACCATCGCCATCGGACATTTTGAAAAATCTTTGTTTATCTGCAGATGATGAATTGAGTAATGTTCTTAAGGAGTTGATATGATTTTAACGTAACTGTGTTTATATTTAAAATCTGTACTATAAATAAAGAATTAAATTCTATATGTCATTTTATATATTTCATTCACGTTAATTTAAGTGTTTATAAACACTAAAGATTTACAGCACATCAATATCAATTTAAAAACCATTCTTATTAATTTTGGCAGTATGTATGTTTTTAATGAGTTCAGATTCGTCAATAATTTGTTTCAAATAGATCGTAATAATATCTTTGTTATTGGTTTATGCCGAAAATTTAAAATCTCTCCTTAACTGGAACGAGATCGGCAGTTATATTTAAAAATTAAGCTAATGCAACACATAATTTAGGACTAATTAAAGGAAATCAATTTACAGAATTTTGTTTATTATAATCTGGATTAAGTGATATGGTTCTGTGATAGCACTAAGTACAGTACTAGTAGGTCTACTACTGGTAATAGGTACACTACTTAAAACGATTTAAAAGATGATATTATTAACAATATCAAGGTCATTATTAACATTACGGACGTTAATTTATGCATGAATCTGCATGTCATTAGCGTACATGTGAAAAAGCAGTTGAACGAGTCTTACTTTCTTTTACTCCATCTTATAAGTCTTTCTTATACAATGGGACCGTCTTAATTAACATTAACTGACCTTGATTTTTCTGAAAATATTTACTTGTATGAAGAAATACAAGTGGCAATTAAATCTTAAAGTTTCTCCGAACATAATCAGTTAATGCTCTGTAACAATCACAAAGGAAGCATAATTAATATGTCGATAGCTTGCAAAGTATAGATCTGCACAATTCAATACGACGATGCTGGTATTGTGAGGCATCAACTCATATGCAATATTATTTACACATATTTAAAATTGTTGTTTGTAAAGCATATGAAGATGTTCTGGGATCAGTGAATTAATAACACTTTTTGATTCTAATCTCAATGTATTTTTCTAACGTCATCTTGGCTTTAGTAATCGAATCATTTCAGTTCTGTACAGTACTCGATATACTAATTAATAATAAATTCCCAATTTGTAGTTTAATAGTAGTTTGGTGTGTGCTTTCTTAAAATGTCGAATATTTAATTTAAAAGTCATTATCGATATTTTACCGTAAATTGTCAATAAAGATCGGTTTTATCACATCATTAGCTTTTGTTGTCTCTGCACGCGTAATTTTATTCCATTTCCACAACCCACAGCATTGTGGAAAAAAAATACGCGTTGTATCAGCCAGCTGTTTTTGTTCCAAGTGTTTGAAAAATCTGTGAAAATCATTATGCATAAAAATTGAACAGTGTCAGTTGTCTTGAAATAGTGTCATTTGATGAACCAAATGTGGAATAATAAGTTTGTTTAAAATTTAAGCAGAGTAGCAAAATAATCGATTTGTGGTATTGTCAAACTTCACGACGAATGCATTGCGTTTGTAGCGATTTATTACGTCGCACTTATCTATAGTGTGATGTGTGTAAATTGAACATATAAACTCAAGTTTGTGTAGATACATGCTGTAGTGCCTGATATCATCAGTCAGCAAACGGTAAGTAAAAATATTGTTGACAAGATTATTTTACTTCATGTAGGATAATTCCTTTGTATCACTATTTTATCAAAAATGGTTACAGAAGGTCATTTTGCAACGTCTGAAAGCTAAAAATTGCTTCCTCATTTTATTTAGTACCAAACGGTTCGTTTCACGATTCAGTTAGGTTTATCATGTTATATACATTACAAATAATCATTATGTATCTGTGCCATATTTTATTATTAAGTGTAATATTCCATCGCAAATGATTCCAATGACCTAATTAGAAGGATTTTAAACACATTTTCAGTGGGTATTGAGTATTTAAATTCGTCATTTTCAATTCATAACAATAATTTCAACTACCCACACTAGATGGAATCCATCTTTTATGAATCAATAATTATGGGTAGGTAGAATGGATATCTTCCTTTTAGAGTTCCATGTATTGTGACTGAGCTAATTGAATCACTGTGTTGTGTGATAATATTTTGTGAACAAAGAAACTCTTTGTTGATAGTCCTTTTGGGCCAAGGTTTGAATGTCAACATGTACGTATATAATATTTATTGAACAAAGGTACAGCAATTTAATCTGTTTTTGACTAATTATTTTGACTATATACATTCATAAGTATATAGTGTTTGTTATTTTCTTGTACAACTATATATACTATGATTGTGTCCTATTTGCTCTTTAAAATACATTGTGAAGCATTTTATCTGGTAACACTGATATTACCAGCCAAACCAACTGGTTGCACCCCATTTCACCTTCCACTGCTGGATGTGGGTTTCTGTGAATTGTGCCGCAGGAGCTTTAAATTTTTCACCACATTATGCTAATACTGATTGGAGATATGGTTTAATTATTAACCCATTTATTGGATGTTGTTAAACCAGGCCCTTAAGTTTTACAATCGTTACTTTTTGTACATGTGTCTAAGACGATGCACATGTGTTATAGACTTAAATGCAACTTAAACGGCACTTGGAGCTAAAAGTGCTGTATCTACTTGAAGGATTGTGCATTATTGTGATATTGGTTCGTTCCTTCAAATATTATGTAATTTATTATTTTATAGGTAATTATTTTTAATGCTCTTTGGTAATTTCATGATATGTATATTTTACGCCTTTCATCATAATTTCATGATAAGTATATTGAATGTCTTTTAAGCTAATGAGTAATTAAATGTAATTAAAATAATTTTGTATATCCTTGGATACCAGACCACTTAGCTCCAACATATTTGAAATTCTGTGAACAGTCAGAACAATATGGTAAAAATGAAAAACCTTAGTAATTGTGTCATGGCTCATAACATTATGTTGCCGAAGAGTGTGAGTTGTGGATTTTGTTAGGCTGCTTTGTTGTGAAAGGAAGACCAGGTTAACCTCCGTAACTGTGTCAGGTGTACCTCTTATAAACAAACGCATATAACATCTTTGATGATGAAGTAGACGATGCGCAGCTAACAATAGTGTACAGTATGTAGACAATACAACAGTGATAGCGTAGTGATTAGAAATTCAACCTCCCATTCCGGGGGTCTGGGATCTGTCCTGGCGAGCAACTCTGACTTATTACATGTGTTCTTTTAAGGAGGTGGTAGTATACGGTTACCCTGTATATGGTTCGCCCGGGGAAGGACCACCGCCACACCTATTTCTGCCGTTAAGCAATTGTTTTAGCAATTTGTGTTTGGTTTGAAGGGTGTGGTTGCCAGTCCGCATGTATACCAGGAGCGACCATGTCAGTCCTCAAAAGTAGTGACGCATCTGTGACGGGCCTCTGATAGGGCAGATACTAACGAATACTAACTGCATTTACACTATCATACACTAACTGGTCTAATATTACTAACAGTCCCATTCCTGCAGTCCTGTTACTAACAAATACTCACAGACAAATTCTTATTAACACCTATTAACTGAATTCACACTAACAGTCCCATCCCTACAGCCCTATTAGAGGTCTGTTGCAGATGTCCATGGGCGGCAGCGGCCACTCGTGACTGCTGCTAGCTCTTTCACTACTCTCATAACATGAAAAAAACTAAATTGAAATATCACTTGGTATAACGGTGAAGGAAAACATCATAAGGAAACCTGCACACCCTAGAGGTGTTGTAAAGTATATAATAATCTCTGAGCTGTGTGAAGTGTACCAATCCGCACTAGGCCAGCGTGGTAGACTATGGCCTAAATCTTTCACTGTGAGAGGAGACCAGCAGTCAGAGTCCAGGTGTGGAAGAGATGAACAATAAAAGGGTCAAAACAAATGTAGGCAACTCAAATAAATAAATTAATTCATTAATAAGTCTACCATTCCATACTTGGCCAGTGTTCTATGTTGGTGTTTTTAAAGGCTGCAGAAGGCCTCTCAGGCAGATATTATAGGTTCTTAATCTAAAAATAAGTTCTATTATCATATTATACACTAGAAGGTTATCACAATTATATTTACTCCACTTAACTGATAGCATGATTAAAAAAATGTCTTATAACAACTCATTGTCATGATATAAATATGATGATGAACTATTGTCTAAATTCTATACGAAAATAAATGAAAGGTATACTGGAAATACCCTCTCATCATGAGATGAGACCTGGTCCGGCAGTGGACCATTAAAACGGTTGAAAAAAAAAAACTGGTAATCTGAATCCTCTGGTGAAAACAAGTTTCTGTATAGATAAATAGCCATCGTCTTATGTCCCTAATAAAATTAGATGCAACATGCTTTATTTATTTTATTCGTATAGCAACTCGAAGGTAAGGGATACAAAGGGAACACACAATGTCTAGCATTGTGTTCAAGTCGGCCTTGGATGACGTTTTTAAAGACACTTAGGCCTTTTGAATACAATAGAGCGAGTAGTCTTAAAAACATTTTGTACAAGCATATCTGAATAATATATATAGGCTTGGGTGACTAAAGTTAAATATGTTCCGTGGACTAGTGTGCTGTAGACAAGCACATGCAATTTGCATCCTTTTTCATTTTCCTCCATCTTTGCTCCATCTTGTTCACTCATATTTACATAATACTTGTGACAAGTCAATCTGTCAATCACAACTGCTTCATTGTCATATTCCTTACGTTTCACTTGTTCATAAGCAAGTCTCCATCCAACGTCAACTAAGAAGCTTTGCTTTTTCACATTTTTCATTACATAGTCCCATTGCAGTTCAGACTGTTTACAGTTATTGTTAACAAGTGAACAATTACTATTATTTTGCAAGGAGCCAATAACAACTTTGCAACTTATGGGTTGCAGCCATTGCAGATTACTTTGCAATATTTTCAACCATATCGAGAGTTATTTTAATCAATATGGCTATGGTTTAAAAGCTCCAAATACTGTTGACTGGTATTCATCTTTGTAACAATATAAGTTTGTTATGTACATATATAATATACATATGTATTTTAAGATTCAATATCCATGTTTGGGCTGTGAAAATATTAATTATTCTTATAGTTAATTGACTGGTAGAGAATGCTGGTAGACTTTTTAAGAGTATGAAAAATATAGATACTTTCTATTGTGTAATTGTATAAAACAATAAAATAAAGGTTAAATAAATATATTATTGCATTGATTTAGGTACTACAACTATGATTTGCTCTTAACACAACAGTTTTTTCAACACGTGGTAACTATGAGGTTCCCTTATATATGTACATGTATGTACATGTGTGATGTTCACATCTCATACCGTTATTGCGACTATAACGCCATCTGTAGTGTTTATTTAATTAAAACGTGTTTCCCCATTAAAATTCGAAATTTTTCCACGAAAAAGAGTAGCACGTGTCCAACCCTTCATCTATCTCCGTAACAAAAATGACATCGATCCGTTGCTCCGCTTTGACGGGCAAATAAGTACAAACAAACAAACATTTCGCATTTATAATTTACATTTATTGAAGCTGAACTTCGAAGAAACTTTACAATTTCTATACATATTATATTAAAAATAAGTATACGAATTTAGCTTTTTCAATAAATAAAGTTAAATGTATTCTTTCAATGAACATTTCACATGTTGATTTCGTACGTCAGCGAGATGAGAGATGCTTTTTCAATATAAACGTGCATGCAGGTAGTTAGTTGTTTATTAAAGCGAGGGCGAGATACGGCGGCAATGTACCTAGTCTGTATTGATTCATCACAGCGCTCGCCCGACTGAACGGTCCCCGTTGTCCTCTCTTCGTTCGCGCGTTCATTGCATACTTTCGTATAAACTTAGGTGCATTTAAAAATCTGTCAAACTATAATACCGCACACGATCATTGGCCACAATATAATGTTCCTACCGAGCTCTTTGAGTGCAAGCTGAGACGGTAAGTTGTCAGTTACCAGATGTTCTTTGTTATTGATGGTATTAAACTAATGCTGTTACGACGTCATGTTTACAAGGATAGACATGTTTGGTAATAGGGGCTTTTTGCCTACCCCATTTGGAGCCTGGCGTGATGGTGTAATAATAATTATAATAATATTAATCGTTTTGGTTTACGAACTCGTAAACTAAAACTCAAATAACTTAATATTGAGATTTGCAGCATTGAGACTACGTAGCGAATGCCAGTAGCAGTCATCAATAATATCACTGACCTTCCATAATGTCGATCGGTTTGTTATAGTTTGTGAGCAAACAGAAAGTTAATATTGAATGTAGCATCCTCAATATTTATGTTTCATTTCGTTCATTTGTTATGCGGGCGGGTAGAGAGAGGTACACGAGATGAAAGGTAGCCCGGCCGGGTCTGAATCGATCGGTCCGCGCCGCCCAGCCGCCTAACCACCTCCCGTCACCCCTATTCATTCGTCAGTTGCTGCACAATGCCATGGCACTCTTTATGTCTACGTACAAATGCAATCGGACATACGAACCGTCAGAAATCTCTGGGTTACCGTAACCCGTCGACACCTTTATGCAGTGTCAAACTGTACTTACAATCAGTGAAAGTCTCTTTGGATCTCTATGTTATACAATAAATACAAGCAGTATGATTATATTAGGTTAGAGTTTTCTAAGCAAAAAACAGATATATTTGTGATTATAATTAAATCCTTTTTGAAATCGTATTAGCCTCCTCGAAAGGTCAAAGCATCATGGGGCTAACTGTTAACTTAAGCTAATGACCTTGAAATGTCATATCACGCAGCTACATTATTACTGATGATTAACGACCTGTTAGGATGGTTGTCTTATACTTGATTCATGCGCAGTTTTACTTAACATTCGCAAGTAAAACGTTGTTAAACTATGTATGTAGCAAGGTAATAGATCAGAGGTGAAAATATGAAATGAAAATCATATTGAAATGGCCTCACAAAAACAATTGTTAGGCTTTGTTAAATTTGGTTTGTTAAGGTAATACCCATAAACGTTATGACTGTGCCTTAGGTTTAGCCTGATCTAAATTGAACAGAGATGATCTACAGTCAGGTTTTTACGTGTTGCCCAATAAAATGTAAGTTCTGTGATTGCAAAGAGTTAACGTCGTCCAAACTAACTGCAAGTGAAACGTATTGTGGAATACCTAGTTCTTTGTTAGAAAGTCGGTTACCCAAGGCGTTAGGACATAACAGGGACTTTTATCGATTAGCGCGCGCGCCTGCCCACAGGATCCTCGCCGGTATCGCGACAGATATCGTGAACCAATAACGAAACTTTTTAATATTATATATACATAAAAACAAGCTGGTAGAACAAGTACACTGGAACTACCACCGCAACACTCATTTCGTCCGTGAAAGCACATGTCGTTACAACAATGAGTTGCGGTTTGAACTGATTAATTTTACTACCGGTCCTGTTGCTTTTTCCTGGCCCCAATAAATACTGACCAACCAAATTCTTATTAACATCTATTACTAAGTGAGCTAATACTCACTATTAATGGTTCCGTTCCTACAGTCCTATTAAAGATTGGATGCAAATGTGGAGGGCTTGGGCCATGGGCGACAGCAGCCACTTGTGACTACTTACTGTTCTTTAAAAAAAAACAATAAACTAAACCAACTTATAATTTTCCTTTCGTCTGGCTCTGTCCGTTATGATCCCATTCCCAGCATTTCCTTATATTTAATAATTAAGGTCTTGTCAGCTAGGGGACCCTCTCGAACTCTTTAAGTGGTCGTATACCTAAAGTGGAATGTGGTAAGCTTTGGTCGGTGTAATCTTTGCTAGTCCCCAGTCCAGACATGTGTGGCCCTCTCTCTTCGTGTCCTTTTTGCTCCTTGCAGGGAATGGTCTGTATGGAGTTCAGTAAGTGAATGTAAACATAGGTTTTCGTACTCAAGATAAGAGTAAGAATAATAATAACTGTAAATCGTTTCATCAAAATGTCTGAACTTACGATAGCCCAATATTTTGTCCAACAAGAAACATTTGTATATTACTTAGATAATGCCACGGATTACGACCAAACGCTGATGATAAATAGATTTGCAATAAATTATCAATGCGTTCGTCACTTAAATTCAACAGAATCACATTCTAATTTACCAGCACATTATTGCTAATAGGTCAAATTCAAATGCAAATTGTTTTTTTTTCATAAATATGCAATAGATGTAATGAAAGTCGTACATTGTTATAGAAAATCTGTGTACATGTAAGGTTTTCATACTGTACTTCAATTAATGAAATGCTTTGTAACCCTTGTTAGCTACTTCTATTTTTTTAATACAAGAGAAGAATATTTTGTTTACTAGTACTTATACATATGCAGTGTATTGGGTCTTAGGAAGCTACGTTTCTTTATTTACAGTCAATAAGTATTTATTTCAAATGTGCGCCCTTGCGATTGTGTTACGGACAAGCAACAGGCCGCGGTGTCTGTGCCACTCCGTCGTCGCGAGCTCAACAAAGATCCGATACTTCCGTCGTCGTCTCTCACCGCTCGGCGACACTGTATATCGTTGTCGATGTTAAATTGTGTGTAATTATAAAGATATCGTATGTTTCAACCTACGAATCTTTGAACGGCGAACGGTTGGTATTGGTACGGCGCGCGGCGGCGGGGCCGTGTTCGGTATCGATCCGCCGCCGCCCGGACACCTCGCGCCCGTCGGCCGTCGCGCGTCGTCTCGCTCGGCGCTCGTTGCCTCGTTACATTCCATTGTGCGAGATGATAAACAACGTTGATTCCGCTTTAGCCGCCGTCGTTTGCGGGAAATGCAAAATACTGTACCAATATACGTTACACACTTCACCTGTCCAGTTCTCTTGTACTTTTCTCTGTCCGATTTCCCGGTGGAGATGTCGTCTGAAAATAAACGATTTCACTCATTGCGAACAATGATGTACTTATTCGTGACTACCGTAGTAATTCTTTTTGAATAACCTTCGTATATCATGAATAAATTATACTGATTGTTCCTTTGGTCACTGTTAATAAGTTGAACATGAAAATGTGTTGATTGCGGATCGTTAAGAAAACATCTAAATATACGTATCTGTAGTAAATTTTTGCAAGAAAATCTAAGCAGTACTGTCATACTAATAATAACCGTTGTAAGTCTATATTAGTGGAACGTCTTGAGTAAAACGACGACGTGGCTGTTAAAGTAGGTAATATCTCGCACGCCCTACCCTCCTTCTCCCACATAGGCCCTTTTGAAGTTTATTCAATCATCTATCAAATGGCCCATTGAATATTAATATTTTTCGCATCACTCTTATTGATATTTCGTTTTATTAGATACGTCAAATTTTATAATGGCGGTCTGAATTTTAATCGAATCATTCTATTAAAGTCAAATACATTCTTGTATTAAATAAAGTTCGTATTTCTATTTGATTTCCGTGACACGGCTTCTTTGTCCGTCAAATCATTGTTTAATAACTCACCACAAATAAATGCGAGTCTCGCGAAATGTTGAAACGTTGAAACTTATTATTAGTCACGCTAATGCTTTTTGATTACTTTAAAGCCACGTTGCAGATTGTGCTGTCGAACGGTAGTTTCATTTTGCGTAGATACTATACCTACCAGAATCAATGAGTTTAAATAGTTTTCTATTTGTGATGGTATTCTCGGTAAAGTTGTAGGAAGCCAGTCGAATTATTGCCATTCGAAATATATGTACTGTCTATTTTTTACACTTATTTTACTTTCAGGTATATTTCGCTTTCACTCCCGTGGAATACTATTTAAGGTACATATATATATTTTTTTATAAAAGCAACCAAGTTACTTCTTATAATATCTGCCAGTGAATGTCGCGTCAGTCGCTCCAACCGTTTCGAAGATTAGCGGAATTTTTTTTTAAGGAATGTTTTTTTTTTGTTTCAAATACCTTATATACTTTTATAAAACCTCCTATTTTGACATTACAAAGTGACACTTCCAATTTCATTATATTACGTACTAGCTGTCTCGGCTATCTTTGTACATCCTCACAATAAATAAATAGTTTATTTACACCAATATCTGTACTGATTTTATTCATATTTGACGGGACGTATATCATATTATTGTTTGACAGGTAAGCTGTTTATATGGAAAACTTATATTGTTGTTATTGCTATTTTCTTCCGAATTTC
>DWUN01002097.1:0-14679 GCA_018249975.1 Passova gellias | reverse complement strand
TAAGTCCCAAATGGAATAGGTGGTGAGCCTATTGCCATGCACCGGGCACACATCCAGACTCTGAGTCACTACTAGAATTTCTAAATTAGAAAAATCCAGCAGTACCCAACCCTGGATTTGAACCCAGGACCTCTCGATCGGCAGTTGCGCTAGCAACCGCACGACCAACGTGGTAGTCAAATAGTAAATAATAGTAATTTTAAGTTATATGATTTTGTAGTGTGCAACTTTTAAATATACTTTGTAGAACATGTAGGTAATACAGTTTTACATAATATTAGAGTATTATTTCTTTAATAGAACTAATTTCATTTTAGATAAGATGGAAATAGATATGTTGCCATCATGAAGAAATAAATGCTGTTTTCATGAAGAAATGGTTTTAGAGTTATGCTAACAGACGCATTTAACAAAATTTAACTTTGTATGAAAAAAAAAACTATTTTTTACTATTTATCGATGAAATTAACCATACTATTTTTCATAATTATCAAGAATTTATGTTTCATTATTATATCTCACCAGTGCCGTTGGGTATGTCTTGATCTACATCCATGTTGGGCTCAAACTGCGGGTCCTCCTCGTCCAAGTGAATGTCAGGCTGCTCCACGCGAATTATGGATTTGTTCAGTAATCTGAAAACGATGTTATACTAAACCTTTTGGTAACAGAATAATATATTGGGACATCTCCAATGCAGCCATTCAATACCAAAATAGACTATGTGCGTGCTATGAGAAATCAGCCAGCTGAAATACACATGAACATTCCAAATTTTATAAACACAGGCAATTTTAGATAAAGACCAATGAAATTCAACTATTAAGCTAATATTTGGGAAATTTGAACCCAGAAAACGTGAGGCTGCGTTGACTGGACTCGATTGGGTAAAGCTTGCAACTGCTGCACAAGATCGGGTCAAATGGGGGAAATGCTTCCTTTTTTTATACAATTCAGCCCAGCAAACAGGCAGACGGGCCACCTGAAAGTGGTCATTCGCCTAAGAACACTTGCAACATCCGAGGAGTCGCCAGTGCTGCCGACTTTGGAAGAGACCACTTCGCGCCTTTCTTGAAGAGCTCCATATCCTAGCGCCCCGGGAATACCTCAGAAGGAAGACTTCTCCGAGCTGTATATGATCCCTGACTAGGGATTATATAGATGTGACCGCCCCGACCTGTAGGCTTCGTGCACGTGGTGCGGCGTGACGTGGCCGCTGCAGTGCATCTTGGCCATGCCCTCGGCCAGGCGCACCATGGACTCGAGCTGGCGCACGGTGATGCGCCACGCGCCGGCCGCCGCCGCGCCGCCGCCGCCGTCCCGCGCCCGCAGCGCCGCGTAGTACTCCACCAGCAGCTTGCCCGCTTCCTGACGACCGACGTTTACGGGTTACTAAAGTTCATGTAAACATCGATTCCCGTTTACGTTATATTTTAACATTTACTGACTGGATTTGGTCAAAAGAATATCTTTAAAATTCTCATTCAAAATATAATATCGTGATGTTCAAAACAATGATGTAAATTTTGGCGCTAATTGGTTATTTTCCCAAAACAGCGATGTTTTTTTTATAAATAACAAGCGTTGTTAATCTGCTGCTAGGATATGATAAATATGGCAGCAGTATAGATGGCAATTAATCTCAAGTGGCAATGATCTCTGGCAATTACTCTCAAATGGCAATGATCTCTGGCAATTAATCTCAAATGCCAAATGCCAATCATTAAGAGACACAGATACTGAGATCAATATAAGACTATTCAGGCAGCTTGTTAAAATAACCTCTCGACCCTGCAAGTGGTGAGAAAAATCATCTATATCTGTAATCAGACTCACCTCAGTTATAATCGGCTTGAAGGACCTCGCGAAAGCGATGTACCTCAGCAAATCCTCTCTGGAGTACACACAGTCATACGTCTCCTCCTTGTTGCAGTGCAAGTCCACGATCTTCCTGGCTATAGCGTAGTCAACCATTTCGCTGCTCTCGTCTATCAGGATGAAGAACAGGTCGAAGCGGGACATGATGGGCGCGCTGAGGGCCACGTTCTGCTGCAGGGACTTGGCGCGGTCGTAGCGACCACCGATGGGATTGGCGGCGGCCAGGATGGACGTTCGGGCGTTCAGTGTTGCTCGGACACCTGCCTGTAATATAAGTCAATTATCTATTATTTCTTGTTCCAATTTTTTCCAAATTTTGCTGATGCACTTCTCGTGTTGCAAATCATTAGATAAAATTCTTCATATATGTTTTGTTAGGTTTCTGTGTTTGGTAGAAAATAGTTAGGTGTACAATCCACTTCATATAGGAACAAGTTGTACAATACATACTTCTAAAGATTAAATACCTACCTTAGCAATAGATATGGTCTGCTGCTCCATGGCCTCGTGGATGGCCACCTGGTCCCCCGGGTCCATCTTGTCGAACTCATCGATGCAGCACACTCCGTTGTCGGCTAACATCAGTGCTCCCGCTTCGATGACAAAGTCGAACGACTCTTCATCCTATTAAAACAATTATTATTGAAACATTAGCAACTATAAACAGTATTCAAAGGAACTTCTAATTTATATTTTCAGCTAATTACATCATATACTTAATAGTAATAAGTAAGTAGTTCAGTTTTTATCCAATTTTATAACTTTACATTTGTGGTGAGCAATAAAGAGTTATTGTTGTTGTTGTTGTAGTCATATAATTAATAGTGGATATTAAATAAATAACAACAATAACGTATCATCACGCCAGGTTCACAACGGGGTAGGCAGACAGCACCGAGTGCCAAATATCTCTGTCCTTGCAAACTTGACATGCTTCTAATATTTAATATCCATAAAATACTATAAATATGTACAATTAAAAAAATTAAACCATAAAACAAGAGAATAAACAAAGCTGGAGCTATCATAAAATAAAAGCAAAATGTGACAAAAGTTATATGTAGAAGATTCCTCTTGTATGATTCTGTTCTGAGACATTTCTAAACCAACCTTGACCACGGCAGCCGTGAGGCCAGCGGCCGAGGACGCCTTGCCACTGGTGTAGACCGCTCGCGGCGTTATCTCGCTCACTTGCTTGAGCAGCTGCGATTTAGCTGTGCTGGGGTCGCCCACTATGCACACGTTGATATCGCCTCGGAGGGTTGTCTCTGGAAACGATTAGCACAAATCGATTATTGTACAATGTGCTCTTGAATCGATATTAAATAATAAGAATCTTCATTTTATATTTAGTTTAGTTATTTTTGTTATAAACCGGTGTATATGCATGAGGAGAGCGATGAATGTAGACGAAGCGCGTCAGGTTTGCAAGGACAGAGATATTTGGCACTCGGTGTTTCTGCCTACCCCCGTTAGGGACCTGGTGTGATGTTATGTATGTATGTTCATTATATTGATTTTGTTATTAATTAATAGAGCAACTTACAATACGCTATATATTTAATCTATGTTTTATTATATCAGATAAAAAGAATGACATAGATCAGAATTGTACTTTTTAAGTGAGACAATCGGAAACAATGCAAATAGGGAGTTATAGTATAATTCTTTTCTTACCTTCCAGAGTGGTTTTTGCAACTCCTCCAAATAACATGAGCAGAATGCCCCTTTTGACTTCGTTATTGCCATGGATACTCGGGAACAGACTGGTGATGAGGTTGTTGTAAAGATTGCGGTCTCTTGACATCTCATATACCTTTCAATGATAAAAATGGAATTTATTCTTCTATACAAACTCTTTCTCTCACTAAGAGAGGAGACTCGGTCCAGCAGTGGACCAACGAAAGGCTTGAAAAAAGGAGGAATTTACTGTAAAAAACATTACCTTATCCCATTCTTTGTCTGTCATCTGTTTCCTCATATCCTCGGTGGTCATATCGTCTGTAGAGAGCTCGGCAGTCCCAAATCTCCGAGAAATGGCTTGTACACTGCATGCCAGAAACGCTGTCCTACGTCATAATAAGCCATTATTGTGTAATTATCTACTATCGCACATTACTAATTACAGAAGGTGAAGATGTAGCGAAAATATTCATACAACTATTTTAACTATCATCGATCAAGTCAACGCTCAATGGAGAGTTTAGAAGGAAATTGAGAAACATATCTCCATTGTAGTTTTCCAAAAAACTAGTTCTTTCAAATTTACATAATACATAACATTTGAAATCCAAAACTGATATTTATTGTTCACACTTTCTACACATTTGTTGGAGACCAAATTGTACTAAGTACATGATGAATTTAAGATTCATATCAAGGTGCCGATGATAATATAATGCCCGTTACTACATACTTGTAATGCAACTCCCTGACGCCCAACGCCTTTAACCCTTTAATCCCTTCCAGTTGCCCTTCGTTGGCCTGCTTCGTTCTTGTGGTAATTTCAGCTTTGGCTCCCGGAAACGACAGGGAGCCCACGTCGGGCACGACTATCAGTGTCCCTGTAAAATCGTACCTATCTCCTGCCTGGAAATAAATAGAGTATGCTATATCACTGCATAGTATGAAACAAAATCGCTTTCCGCTGTCTGTCCCTATGTACGCCCAGACCTTTAAAACTACGCAACGGATTTTGATGCGGTTTTTTTTAATAGATACAGTGATTCAAGAGGAAGGTTTATATGTATAACTAGCAATTGTCCGTGACTTCGTCCACGTAGAATAGTGACTAGCTAAAGCTAGTTCAATTTATATTATACTACTTTTATAATAATGTTACATAACATGGTTTATATACATCAGGCTATGGCAGTATGCGACTTTGCAATGGGAATAAAACCCATTGCACATTTTCAGCAATCTTTCGTAGGTGTGTACACAGGTCTTCAGTGCTAATATCGGCCTACTGTTATCTTTTATTCAACTGAAATGGGCTAACATTTATCAATCCTGTCTGATATAGATACAGTCTGTTAAAAAGATTTATTCAATCCTGTACCTTTTTAGAAGCTTTTTCTTATGTCGTCCTCGGTTTTATAATACTTTGTTTTATTACAGTTGATGTAATTTAGTAAAAATATTTTGTACTACAATTTATCATGAAGAGTTCTTTACAAAACACATTGCTGTCACGGCCCCATTCTGATCACATACAATAAACTTTTACAACACTCACTTGCACAGATTCCACAGCTTCAGCCCTTAGTATAACCTCGAGAGATCTCGGGATGCAACCACGAGGGAGCTCCGCTTGCGTTTCTTGTATACGAATCTTTTGAAAGTCCACAAACGTTGACTTGTCTGCGTCGAGCATGAATCGCCTACGATTAGCACACACGGGATTTCGACATATTGTTGGTATTGTGTACTGTAATTAAAAAATAACAAGTATATAAACTGTCAGGTTTGTAAGGACAGAGATATTTGGCACTTGGTGCTTTCTGCCTACCCTATTAGGGATCTTGTCATGGTATGTGTTGTTATAAAAACAAAATACGACCATATTTTGAAGATATATATTTCTACAGACTTCTTCACTCACTTCAAATGGTCTAGAGCTTTGTACTTTGGATCTTTAGATCATCATAAGTATTTTTCATACATACAAGAAAATAAAGAGAATAATGGAAAAATTGCTATTATTATTGCTATTATTGCCAAATAAATAATTACTAGGTTTAAATACCTGGAAAGTCAATAATCACCTTAAATTGTTGCTCAACATTTTTCACTACTGTCTGACAGTCCAAACATACAAAAGTGCCCAAAACTAATTCAGGGTGGACGGGATGGGTCCTCACAATCTGGCCCGATATCCTGATCAAAGTGCCAATTTTGGCTGTTGTCAATTCTCTCACTTTATGCCTTGTGGGGACATCGACAAACGAGATATAACACTCCTTATCTTGTAAGTCCTTTTTCAAACCGGTCTCAGCCAAACTCAAGACATAATTGAGTATGGCATGATTTAAGAATGGGTATATCCTATAGTATTCCTCAATGATGGTTGTTGCAAGGTTTTGGTTGTATTTTTCAACATCATCGAAGCTAACTTCTAATGTGCTCAGTTCGGGTTTCAATAATTCCTTGGCCGGTTTTTCATATTTCAGTTCATTGTCTTCTTTGAATCTGTAATTGGAAAGATATTTGTCAATAAATAAAAATCTGTATACGATCTAGTCAATATAAACCTGGGTCACCCTGCTAACAAGTGGCATAATGACCTGAACAGTGTTGGGTTGAGGGCCATCAGCAAGAGGCAACCCAACAGTGGACTTGTAAAGGCTAATGGATGGAATCAACTCTAATAATACCATAACTATAACCCTTTTCAAAGAGTCGAATTATGGACAACACTACAATGAATCAAGATTATTCAGTACAACACCAAATAAAGAGAATTTAATTTGCCACTGGCAAGTTAAAGTAAAGAACCTTTGAACATCGAACGTTTGCAACGATGTATAAAAATATACGTACTCCTCTAGAAAGTCTTGAAACAACTTCTGACAACGCACTCCAACCTCATCTTTCACTTGGCTTTGGGTCGCGTAAGTGTCGGCTACATCCATTTTAACACAAAATCAAATCACCGTTCTTTTTGTTTATTTTGTATTATAATATAGTGAAGAAGTTTACGCCGCGAACACCGCTATTGCGCATACGTATATAAAAGCTTCTATAACTTGATGTTAATGATAATTTTAAGTTCTGTAAATATGACCACGGTAATAAATTATTTTGAGTACAGTGAACGGGAATTTAAAACTTTCTTAGAAGTACTCAAAACAAGAAACATTTGTAATTGTTAATTGTTAACAACATAACTTGAACATGTATGACATGACAGCTGGGTTCCTTTTGGCGGGAAAATATTTTTTTTTTGCGCTTAATACTAAGCTAAGATTACGTGTAAAGAATTTTGTTACTAATATGTTAACTATTCATTTGTAATTCTCCCTATTCATTTGTACATTTTAAGATTACTGATTGTTTATTAAATGAAACAAGTATAAAAGTAAAACATAGAGGGCTTGAAGTGTATTATACTGCCTTACGTCCATATTTAGATTGTCTGTGCTGTTAGTAACGTCAGAAGTCATACGCACGTGGGTGAAATATATTGTTTTGACGTTGGCATAATGATATTGATAGATATGTTATTTAACTGTACCTAAGGATAAAATAATATCAATATAGCGACTATTGTATAAAATTTTTACAATAATGACTGAAACGACAATTGCTTTTTTATGCAAAGCAGCATCGCTACTGCCCGGGGTCACTGTCAATAAAACGCATGAACTATTGAAAAGTTATTATATGTAAGGTTTTTTATTGTTGCTTCTGTTGTGGCTGTTTTGTAAACATTTATTTCTAAACATTTTCAACAGGATGCGATGTAAAGAAGTATCGAAGGGATATGGGTTGCCACAGAAACATTTTTCAGAACAAGTCAGATGTAGCCATTGCTGTTTGGAGTGGAGAAAAGGTTCAGAGGTTAAAGTAAGATACGTTTTGTAATAAAACTGCCAGCCACAACAACTTATTTAATAAATAAATAAAATACTATCGTTGGCTGTATTAATATTATGTAGGTCTTTATAATTCAAACTTTTCAGTACTACTATATTTTATTTCAGTTAAGGCCTATAAAACTTAGTAAAAGGCAAAGAAAAAGAATAAACCGACGTAAGAAAATGATGGGCAAACTTAACAAGGAACATGTATTGTATAGTAATGAAATGGTGAGTAAATTGTCTGTTACGCAACTAAAAATTGGTTTTTAACTGCTATTGGGTAGAAAGAGACAAAATGTTGTTTCATGTTTGTTGGCATAGAAAAAAAAATAGAGATTAAATTGACATCTGAAGTATAGCAACAAGTTAAAACTGTTTTTTATTGTGTAATAGGCTTAACTAAAATATACCCATTAATTCCTTTTGACTAAGAGAGAGTTGCACAATTTTTTAATAAAATGCATTTGTGTATGGTACAGAAATAAGTAAATGGTACAAGGACTTTAATTTACACTCGAAAAGTGTAATATTAATTAGTGATAATGCTTAGAAAACAGTTTTATTGCAGTTCTGTTTGTAATGTTATCCTAATAATTATGAAATAAAAAGTTGTTTTACTTTTATTTATATTATATTTTTTTCAACAGGAACGAATTTGTACTTTCTGCAGCCACAGTACAAAAACAGTGCTCACAAAACCTAGTAAACCGAGTATTATAAGATCTCAAAAGCCCGTTACAGAAATGAGAGTCAAACAAAAGAAGAATAATGAAAAACTCAATAACAACAGTAAACAAATATGTAATGTATATGGCAACACGGTACAAGTGTTCTCTTTAAATAACAAGAAAAATATATTGCAATCTAAAATAAAAGAAAAACCTAAAATTATTAAGAACAATAAAAAGAAAAAGGATAAATTTGCTGGACTTTGTAAAAAAGCAGTTCTAACATCAGCTAAATTAAAACATGATGATAGTAAAAAAGATAAACTCAAATTATTTTTGAAACCTTCTTTGTAGAAAACTATAGTAAATGCAGTTATTTTAAATGTTACTAATCCTTTTTATAATTATTAAATGTATATCCATTACGTTGGTGTTTGTATGATTCGTAATAACATGTAGCGTACCATTTCTGAAGCATTTATAGAAGTTGTATGAATCATTATCATTCAAGTATTTGTTTACATTTAGTTGATCGTTCTCTGCATCAGCGACTAAATATTTGTAGCCTATTGCACCGGCAGCGTCTGTGGGTCCGTCAATTCCATCTGTTCCAGCAGCTAAAATATATATGTCATAGTTGTTTATGTTATTCTTGCTATGGTGCAATAAATTGGAAAATTCCAGAGCTAGCTGTTGATTCCTGCCACCCTTCCCTGAACCTGTCACTTCAACAGTAATCTCACCACCAAGAATCAAACACAAATCTTTTTTCTTACTCGTGCCAGTGTCAAAATGATTTACAGTATTGCAATTTAATCCTGGGATCTCCAGCTGTTCAAGATTAACTTTTAAAACTTCCAGATTTATGTCACCGTTTAAATAATCACAAAATTGTTTTGTCAACGTTACATATTGCCCGGCTACATCCTTGACATTACCAGTGACTGCGTTGGATAAAACAATAGGTTCATATTTTAGAGCTTTAGATTCATGGAAAGCTGCTTCAGTACATATTTTGTTGGAACCTATTAAAAAATTATGTACATTATTTATGGGAAATTTTCTATAATAATCGGGTGGGTTACTCAAAATGTTTATGATATTTTTTGCAATGTGGTTTTTTAGGCCGTATTTGTTAATAACATTCATCGCCTCAAAATAATCATCTTCGTCTTCAGTAGTTGGTCCGCTAGCTATTAAATGTAAGGGATCCCCTACAATATCTGACAGTATTAAAGACACTACTGTAGCAGGGTAAGCTTTAATAGCCAACTGCCCTCCTTTAAGACCAGATAGTCTTTTTCTCACTGTGTTAAGCTCTTTGATATCAGCTCCAGAATTTGCCAATCTTTTGATAAGATCAATTTTTTCTTCTAAAGTAATGGGTGCTTTAGGCAAAGATAACAATGCTGAACCACCACCTGATATTAGAACCAAAAGGAAGTCATCTATCTTTAGGGCAGTTGCGAGATTATCTATTTTCCTGGCTGTAAAAACAGCATCAATGTCGGGCAAGTTATTTTTGGCTCCTTCATGAAATATTATGTTTTTGTTTGTAGAACTATGTACCAGGCTTCCAATAGGAATACTTATAATACCTGATTTAATTTTAGAACATAAAATATTCTCTACTTCAATAGCCATGTTTTGAACAGCTTTTCCAGCTCCAACTATATAGACATTTTTCTTTTGTAAATCAAACTTTTTACCAGCCACTGTTAATTCTTCAGTAACTTTGCAATATTTGATAGATTTCCTTATCAAATTGCCAGGCAACACTGCAAAGACGCTGCTTTTGAATATTTGAAGAAGATCACGAACAACTGATTGAGTCATTATATTAAATAAAATGTTTTAAACTTCATAAATCAACTTAATTACCTTCTATTTTGAAGTAGCATAATTGACTACCTAAATGAATATAGAAACGGAATGATAGATTTATGATTATATTGATAAGAGAAAAATGTAGAACATTGTTCTTACAATAATCGGACTCGACTGTTAGCTATCTTCTAATAGGTATAATAAAATATTAGGAACCGTTATATTCATATTAACTACAAAGGCTGGAAACTTTCATACTAGCTCTATTACGATACGATAACTAACTCGACCTTATCAACAATATCACAGATGATATGGCAAGTTCAAATACTTTCAAGTTATTATGCTAGTCGATAAGAAAGACTATACGCACAGAATAAATTTAGTTTAATGTAGGTAAAAGCTAACAGACTAGTAATACAAGTCTACGTGCAGTTATCGACGTGTTGATGTAATAATGACATTGATTAGTTCTAACAATCATATTCAAATAATGTTCATTGGAGTCCAGAAACAAAAGCTAAGTATTTTAAAGTCAATTTTCTTAAATAAAGTTGCATAAAACAAAGTAAAGAAACTGATAATAAAAGTATCCAACTAGTTGAACAGCAAATACGACTTAACACGTCTCAATTGCTTTTAATGAGGTAGGTATTTATGAAAACAAATATTATATAAGTATTTATTTTAATAAATGTTTAATAAGCAATATTTTTTATTTTGAAGATGATCGAGTTTCGTTTCTTCTGTCAAACGTCAGTCATAAAACGCGGGACTTTCAAACAACGATGCAAATCTTTGTGAAACTTTATGACACATTCTTGAAATGTATGTTTCTTAAGCAATAATAGAAGGTTTATTTTTAATACTAAAACTAATTAATGATTTAGAAACTGTTTATTATTTAAGTGATGTGTATTCACGATACAGAGGAAGTAAAATAAATTAAAAAGGGTGTTACAAAACATGTCTCAACAGGTCACATTTTATAAATCCAAGTTTAGTACAACGTTTTTGCTATTTGGATAAGTAATAGCAACAAAGTTTGATAAATAAATCGTTATTTCGTTCAGAAGAATGGAGAATCCCATTTGCTTCTCTTATTACTTTGTAAATAAACAAAATGTAAGATCAATTCATAATGTTCTAAATTTAAAATTAATAAACAAAAGAAGCGAAGAAGAGTTTTTGTTTTGCCTTGTAGAAGATAAGGAATTAGTGGGTATAATAACAAGTGAAATCAAGGAAATTTTATTGATTTTAAGAACAAATTTGGTTAACAATAGTAAGGAGAACTGTAAAAAATATTTTATTGAGAATAGAGATCACAAAATGTGTTCAAAACCAAATCACATGCTAGGTCCCGTAAATAAAGAAGATGTATTAAGAGGCTGTTGGTCAGCACTGTATGAGACAATTCCTAGAACATTTTTTGGAAATCAGCATAACACCAAAATATTTCAAAATCTGGTAAGAGTGGTGCTGTTTAGTATGAAGAACCAGCATATATTTTTGCACAAATTCATACATAATTGGGACTATCAAATCTTTCCCTGGAAGTCTCTTTTAATAACCAAGGCAAATCGGATTTTAAATAAAACTATCGGTTGGATTTTAAAAAATGTTTTATCAGCAATAATATGTTTAAACTTCTTTGTAACAACATGCAAGATAGACATTCACGAAAATGAATTGCATTTTTTTTGGAAAAACCAATGGCAAAGTTTTTATGACAGAAATATTTCTGAAATGTTTCACTCTAAAATAATAAGCAGGTTTGAACCGAACTGCTTGGGTAAGAAAGTAAAAAGAAAATATAGCCCTCAAGAAAGGCTTCATTTAAAAGTTGCTAAGAGAGAAATACCTAAACTACATTTAGTTTTGAAACCAAATAATAAATATAGACCTATAGTGAGGTATAGGAATGATATGGTAACTTCTGCTATGAAATATAAGATAAAAGAGAGGCTAAACTTCCTTAAGATATTAGCTGGAAAGCCACAAGATAAGATAGAAATAGCATTTTCCTCTTTTTATGCAAAATGGATCAACTTCAAAAGACCACAAATTTATTTTGTAAAGACAGATCTGAGCAATGCATTTGGTTCAATAAATAGAGAGAAGCTTATGAAGATTTTGGCCGAAACGAATATGGATTTTCAAAAAACTCCACAACCATTATATCTGAAGAAAAAATATGCTCAAATGTATAGAGAAATGTTAATAGAGTTACGCAAACCCATACTTGTAAGAGCAGGCTCGACAGTCTATGAATGGAAAGAGGGATTGGTACAAGGGTATAAGTACTCTCCGGCACTTTCCGAACTTTATTACACACATATGGATCAGATTTACTTTTCAGACCATTTAAAAGCAAATGACGCTCAATTGAAACTATTTGTAAGAGTTGTCGATGATTACTTATATGTGACAAATTCTTTAGAAGACGCCCAATTGTTCTTAATTGCACTTTCGAACTATAGAAATGTTAATTATGAGAAAACAATGATCAACTTTAGACATTCAACAATTAAATACAGTAATGAGATTCCTTTCTTGGGATATAGTTATAATACTGATACTTTACAAGTGAACAGAGCAAATAATGTATTTACAGGGCTGATGTGTTACAAAATCACATTTTCAAATGCAATATCAGACGTAAGCAAATTCTTGGAAAATAGAATTGGTCAGTCAGGTATCCAAGTGAACTCCCATTTATTTAATTTCATTTATAACAGTGAAGAAGTTATTTGGAAGCATGTGTTTTTAACTTTGTGTCTGTCTGCTAATAAATTCTGCACGATTCTTGGCGTTCTCTGTAGTGGTATAGAGATGCAGAGGTACTTGGATCTTTATAAGAGACGAGTCACTGTTAAACTTTGTAACACTATAATAGAAACATTGATGAAGGGCAAACCGAAAGAGTACCTATTCGTGTACTGTATCAATCATTTCCGATATCTTTCGTTTAAGGCGTTGAGTTTATGTGCAAAGAAAACGCCGAAGTGCAATGGGCTGGTTCCACTCATTAATATTGAATTGTGTAGAACGAATTGTATTTTTGGTAAATTCAGAGAACACGCCAGCAGGATTGATATACACGGGAAGGGTTTACGTCCGGCAATAAAGGAGGTTTGTCGAAGAACCGATCTTAGAAAAATCATGAAACAGTTCGAAGTCTTGCCCAACGGATTTGAATGTTACAATCATAAAAGATTTTTTAAATATTGATATATTAAATAACAATTTTTACTTACATATAAATAATATTGTAGTGTCTGTTATTTTTCCGTAAAGATTTTTTATTCAGCTCGCTTTTAAGATAAGTACCTAGTTATTTAAAAAAAAATGCTATCACAGCTAATCTTTGAAACGGCTGCAATAACTGAAATGATGACATAAATTACTTCAACATAGCATTATATTTTGTAGGTATAACTTGATAAAACTTATATTTTAACAATAAATTAATCATATTGGTTCCACATATTTAAATAGATACATTTCACTTATCTATATATATAAAAATAAATGTTTGTCTGTATGTCATCGATGAACTCAAAAACTACTGTACCGATTATTATGAAAATTGGTATATATATATGTATTTTTCCACGGAGGTTTGTATAATATGCTCATTGATGCCATTTGCCACCTGGTGGCGCTGCAGAGTAGCAACTTCTGCCCCGTTCAACCGATTGTCATGAAAATCAGCATGACCATGTATTTTTCACAGAGGAAACGAATATAATATTCGTGTTAATGGAAGTTACCACCAGATGGCGCTTCCATGTATCAAGTTAAAATTTATTTTAGTTGTTAGCGTACAAACGCGCGCCGGGTACAGCTAGTTCATATATAAAAGTTACTCTCATAATTTTTCCCAAACGCGCTAAGAGAAATAAAACTCCAAAAAGCAAATTAAGCGGCGCGATTACAAGAATTAGATACTGCACTTACCAGCCGCTTTATCCCCTTTAAGTGCGGATATCTTTTCCGTAAAAATATCCGCTTCCGAGCATAAAGCCGCTCGAACATTTCATAACATAAAATTCAATGGTTTCTGTAAGCCGGAAAATCCCTTACCCTAATGCTAAGTCAACTTGTCCGAAAGATCAATTATATGGTGCTTAAGATAATAAGAATATTGGTAAATATTGGGTGCGTAACATAGGGAAAGGTTGGAGGTTCTAATTTCAATCAAAACAATAATAATAGCGTCTTGGGACACACTGACACATGGCTATCTTATCCCAAACTCGGCAGAGTTGGTGACCTAACAATTGATATACAACATATAGGTATACCAATGTAGATATTTTTATTATACCAAATAACATAGAAATAGAACAAGCTAATTTGCTCATCTCACAGATATATGTCCACAGTGGGAATAGAACTCACGACTTCCCGTTTTCCAGCCAGGGTCTCTAGCCACTAGACTAAGAGGCCAGGCAAACAGATGTTAAATATTGTAGAAAAAAATATTTAATTTCTCATTATACATTTTAATTGGTACATGTTTACAAAAAAACAACATCTTTTTTAAAGGAACCTTCCCAGTTATAAGGACGTTGTTTAATTATCCCGAAAAAACCTAAGATCGCAAAACATAATACAAGAGCTCGTGATGCTCGAGGCGTAGTAAGTACCTTATTACTTTCTACTCGGGCTTTCGGTCTACAGTCTTACTTGTAAATAAGTTACCTAATTATGTTGGT
>DWUN01002096.1:0-14680 GCA_018249975.1 Passova gellias | reverse complement strand
AAATTTATAAATATATAAGTTTTTTAAAATAGTAACTGGGAACAATTCCACTCACGGCTATCTGATTCTAAATTATGTGATCGAATGCCTGTGTTATGGTAACAATACAGCTGATAGACATACAAACAATATAATACTTATATAGATATTTTTATTATGCCCAGACACAGAACAAATTAATGTGGTCATCACACAAATCTTGGTCCTGGGTGGGAATCGAACGCATGTCCTTCGGTTTTATAGTCAGGGTCTCTAACCAATTGACCACGAGACCAGTCAAGACAGTCAACTTAGAATCTCGTGTAACCTCTTGAGGTCCCACTGCTGCACTGTATCTGCTGCCTTTTACTATCTAGTTTTTCTAGTTTTTCTTTCGTTGTATGCTAGCGTGAAGGTTCTTGTGGACGGATATTAGTTTTCTGAAGCGGGAAGATTGGCGATTGATGGTCATTGGCAACAGAGTTCACTTAAAAACCACTTCGCAGAAGAAGTAACTCTGCAAATTTGTGTTTTGTTTTATATAAAGTCCTTCTTATTCCAGATATTCGTGTTGGCTGCATTGTGTGTTTGCATTAACGCTGGTTATGTTGGCTATGGTGGATATGGTGGTTATGATGGCTATGCGGATAATGGCGGCTACGGTGGCTACGGAGGGGGTGAAGCTGACCATGGACAAGGAGGCTATTATGTAATTTCCTTTATTATTAACAGATAAATATATATATGTAGTGTAAATATGCAGATGTTTATTAATATTGTAATATATTGAGTAAACGTAAAGTTTAGCAGTGAGGACTTTTAGCATACAATTTATTAGCTTATAATAGTTACCGATTCCATGAGTTCCGTATTGTTAGTAAAACTGGATCATACAGTTTTTGTACAGTTTTAAAGGTAAATCTTTATCGGTACTTTTTAGTTTGCACAAGGCACAATATTAAATACTTGTCTACAGTTTCTTTACACTGACAAAATTATTAGTAGCGCGAACACTTCACCCATAAAATTACGCACGAATAAATTCGTATTATATTGAATTCTTAACAAAAAATAATTGACATTGGTAGTCGCATTTGATACAGTTTTGTTGTTATAGCTAAAAAAAACGAAGGAGGAAAATTCTGTTACACTAACGGCACCCATGCAGTGTCAATAGTGACCCATTTGATATTCTCAATATTTACGACATTAATATTCTACAATACGTTCATTACTAATGTTCACAGGCTGAATAAATAAACATTCTACTGCTAGTATTATGGCAGATATATCGAAATTTAGGTCTTTTTACGATTTTAACTTCAAGTAGATGCGAAAATAAATGACGCCTATAGCTTTCTTATAAAGTTAAATCATACTATTTTATACTAACCTGCCACGCGTTGATAGTATTCAAATACATCTTTTAAATTGTTTAATCTTCGTATCTGTTTGTTTAAATTCATAGTAGTAATGTAAACAACATTACAATATAAGAATAATGTGTAATTGTAGCTCCAAATGCAACTACCGTAACGTCCCATGTTTGCGCCATAGTAAAGTAACCCAAATGTATGTACCTATTCGCAATAGCACTGCCAATCTTGCGACATTCGGAAGTCATTTAGTCGGCAAAAACTGCAATACAACGCTATCTATATTTAAATGAAACTTAGAAAATGACTTATTTAAAGAACTTATCATGACTTCGTTGAAGTCTTTTGTATGACGCTTTCCGGCGGTAACGCAACGGCAAAACATGAACAGGTACATTTGACAAGGAATATTTGTGAAACATGCATTAAAACATAACTGTTAAATAACAGTGCAAAAGATAAATAATATGCTAAAATACAAAAAAGTTAGACTTGTAAAAAAATTATATAAATACTTTACTAATTTACAGGCCTATCCTAAATATGCATTCGACTATGCAGTGAAGGATCCTCATACCGGTGACCACAAAACGCAATGGGAAACGCGGGATGGCGATGTTGTTAAAGGTAATCAAGAAAGTGCTTAACATGTAATTTTTTCATTGGTCTAATTGCGATTTTTAAACAAAACTTTTAATAACCATGTTAATGTTTCTATACATCCAGGCGCTTATTCGCTAGCGGAGCCTGATGGTACTACTCGCATAGTTGAATATACAGCTGACAAGCACAACGGTTTTAACGCGGTAGTCAAGAGGATCGGTCACGCTCACCACCCACAAGTCTACGGCAAAGAATATGAAGGAGGAGCTGGTTACTACGGTTACCACTAGATGGCGCTAACTTAAACAGCAATAATTTATTTCGACGTTGACTGATAGATGGCACTGTAATAATGAAAATTTGTGTTAATAGTGTCCAAATGATTTTAAGAAAAGTGTGATGACTGTGATAAAATGCGCGTTTGTCATGTCTTGGTATTTTAATAATTTAATATACCAAACATTGTTGAGTTGTTAAGGAAATAATAAAACATTTTATTTAATGCCATAAAATATCAGTATTTTCTTTTGAAATTTAACGGAAGAGTTTCCTACTTTCGATTCTTCCTGAACATATTCATCATCGTTATAGAGGGAGCTCGTGCATGAAATATTGTCGACTGGCCATTAATAAGAATGGTCGGCTATAAGTCGATACGAATGTGTCATGCTTCAATTTTCATCGAGTTATTAAGTAGGTATGTAATTTTATAATGCGAACATAACGTAATTTGTATTGTTAACGCTATTTACTTCATAGTTATTAAAATTTCAGCGATCATTTCAAGAGTTACAATTAATTATGTTTATCGTAATGGGTTTAAGATCTTTAGTAAATCATATTGCAAGATATAAAATATATAAAATGGTAAGGCGTACAGTTGAAACAACTGAATCTAGGATCTTGAACTTTTGCGGATAGGTTCTTTATAATTATGTAAATTAGCACTAAGAAAGAAATTATAGAAAATCCACTCCTAGGGGTAAAAAAAAAGAGGTTGAAAGTTTGTATGAAAATTCGTAGATTCGGAAGCTAGACATATGAAATTTTCGAATCACGCTCCTGATTTATAATGACAAAAATGCATTTATTGGATTTCGTAAATTTAATTTCTATGCCAGCAAAGCCGCCGGCTATTATATAGTTAAAAGAAACTAATCCGTATTTATGTTGTTAATAAAAATTTAAAACATCAATTTACTACATTCGTTTATTGGAATATGAAAAGCAACGTAACGTCATCTAAATGTATAAAATGTTTACATTTAAAACCTCCTTAATACTAATACAATATTTCACGAAGTACTCAGGCCGAAAAAGAAAAAAGTTAACATTTTACAATAATATTACATCAATGCGTAATTTTGAGATGCAACGTGTTTGTGGTTGCGTATTGTAATAATTTAGGACGTTGCTTTGCATTACACTTCACGCAATTAAGCTTTGTGTACAGAAACCAAGAGCGTGTGGCCCAGAAAAAAAATAGCAATAAATAAAGTGTTGCAAATAAAACGAATAAGAGATTATATAATAATAGATGTATGTATGTGTGAAAGTATATATACGTACGATACATTTAATAAGGGTATAAGCATTAGGAATCTTGACGAGACTATCTAAATATAACCTAATTTTCAATAACTTTTCATATAGTTATAACAATACAAAAATGAGATGTCACAAAAAATTATGTCAATATACCATAATACCGCCACGCTTTTCGCTACGCCTAGCTATAAACATGACAGTACGCTGCATCTGTGAAACGTGTTCACTTTCGTTGATTTACATGCTCAGCTGAATATACAATTGTTAATATGCATAAACGCATAGTTTTCACGTACTCTAGCTCGTAAAGGCGTTGTCTCTGTAAAATGTTTTCGTTTTTATCTACTCGTGTTATAAATGTCGAATCGTAAATTAATGCTTCTTTATTAATTCTTTTAGTATACATTTCACTTAGAGCTGCTGCAGTAATCGCAATATGCTTGTTTCCTTCATAATGTTTGTAATTTCCAGCATTCTTTGGACATTATTTTTATTGATTTATTGATTTGTAGGTACATCCCTCACAATTTCACTGATTTTATTTTCTTCATTGTTCAATCGTTTTGATAGTGTACATGTACATTTGACAACTACCTTTGTGTACATGTTATAGTGTGATGATAAAACAAAATTAGGCGAATAAAGTTTTTTTAATTCATTTTATAAACTTTTTTAAAATTATATGTATTTAGTTTCTGCAAAACTGTTAGCCATTATGTCAGCATTCCAGAAATCATTTCTGCGGGTCGTCGAACAATTTCCATTTATGTTGGTAACAAATACTGTACTGAAACAATGAAGAAGAAAATCGGGAAACTATAAGAGAAATGTCCATTTTTCAATTGGCGGGGTCGGTCAGGAAATAATCCATTGTGTTATACTGGTAGACAATAAAGCAATTAAATATAGTGCATCCTAGTGACAGCGGCGTGGCATGTGTGCGTCGAATACGTATTGTCCGGGAGGTGTGACCGTGTGCGTTTATAAATAGGTAAGTGGTGGTCGTCTCGGACCGTCTTCAAATAGCCTCAACCTTGGATATGGACAGGTTCATACTGAAATTCTCTGTAAAATAAAAAAGTAAGTGTCAGTGAATCAAATCATATGGTGGTGCTGGGGAGGTCTTGTGACGAGTGAACGCCATGGCAAAAGCCCTGGTTTTATTGGTAAGTGGTTTTGAATATTAATTAAATATTACTATAGAAACATAACATTAACATGTACGCATCTATATGCATGATTGGAAAGTTCGTTAGTTAAATTCTTGTATACTATATATACTTACTATCCATAAAATAATAGTTGTGTTAAGTGCTTGGTAGTTATATAGTACGCAAATATTTGATTTAGTATTCCTGGGCCTTAATTGATTTTCCACATTTTTAGATCTTATTGGCACATGCTGTGGTGTTAAATTGTCAAGAAGAATATATAAATGAAGAAGAATTTGCCCAGCACAGTCCTGAAGATGTGAGTTATGGGATTATTATTTACAGTTTACCTAGTTTACGAAGTTATCGAATGTACCTACCTAAGTTACTACATACAAATAGGTGAGTTAATTAATTCAATGGAATAGAGCTGGTGAATAATATTATGTTAACAATAAATTATTTTGAAATGAGTAATTTAATTTGACATTCAATACACGTACCTGTATTATTCCGGAATTTCTCATTCACTAATTAACAAAAGTAAACATTAATTAATCTTGACATTAACTATGTTAGTAGAGTTATATTAAAAAATAAATTTCAATATTAATCTTTAATTGCAACATAAAATTGGCGATAATAGTGAATAAAAAATATAGTCCCATTTAACGGCCTTTAAAAAGTATTCTAAGATTAAATAGAAAATGTGGAGTATTTTATAATTTAATTATTAGCTGCGAATGATGTACGGCTTCGGCCGCAGATATTTTCTCCAGCGCCTGCCGTGAGTGACAGGTTGATGATGAGCGGCCGCGACGATGCTGTATATTACCAATGATGGACAAAACTTTCTCACTGTTCTGCTTTTTAACCACGAAAATTGATATGATGCACTCATAAACACATAGTTATTGCTATTACAATATTAGTAGTCAAAACAATTAGATGTGATTAGTTCTAAAATAACGTTATTATGTTAATATAAGAAATTTCCCTTTAATTTCGACACTTCTATGGATATTTTCATCGCGGTGGCTACCTATTTGGAATATTCGAATGTGAATAAATTATTTAGCGCTCTATATTTTATATTACATTAAAAATATTCTGTACAATGTAAAGTTTACTTTATTTTTAAATTCAGTAGCGTAAGGTTGTACAATTGGTAATATTACATATAAAAATAAATTTTGGTATCATTCTATTCGACAACGTTTAACAAATTGTTGCAACAGACCAAATATAGGTTGTCTAAAGTTTTAACCAGTGAAACACGAATATCTATCTATATTAACGTTTAAAATCAACTCGTTTCTAATTATAGAAAGCACTTTTATTGAACTTACTCCATTGTTTTATTTCAAGTCAATTATCGATAGAAATTTGCGATATAATAGCATACGATTTACTGTTTCATGGTTAATGATCTGTTTCATTTTTTTACTGCAATAAATTACTCGTGTCTCGTATCTCTCTCTTCCTGGTAATAAAGTGCGTATGTCCGTCTTCTTCCTTCCTGACTATCGACTACAAAGTAATTAGAATATCTTGATTTTCATCATGAAACATTGTGTTTCGTTAAATTTTAAATGAAAAAATTTAAATGAACGTTTTACATTTAATAAATTAACAGTAAGTCTTAACAAAGATCGAATTTTAATTAAAAAAGAAACAAAATGTACAAACGTGTAGAGACATAATATGTACAATTCCAAATATAGTGTAAAAAGAATTTAGAGGTAATAAGTTGTTTATACGCGTGGGTATTTGATCTAAGTATATATTTATTGACTAAACGTACGCATGTAGCGGCCCACAAATGGCCACTGAAAGTGAATTGGATGTCGAAACGGTACCAGTATCAGTTGTTCACCCACTTTTCTCTCCGGCCAACTTGTTTTTAAGTACTCAAAAGTATCCCATTCGAACTTGTACAACCGCTTTGATATACTTTTTTTAATCAATAGTAATGACATAAGTATTACAGATCGGTCGGAACATTCGAAATAAAATTAATTTGTTTGTTACTGCAATAGACATTATTATTTTTAATTGGGATACTTGCATCTAATAATAAAGAATATTGTTTATTTGAAATGTGACTGTTTTAGTAAAATTGCACATAATTAAATAAGAATACATTTTTGTATATTCTGTGGATAAAATTAATATAAAAATAGTGTAAGATGGAAATGAACGAATGAAAGTGAATGATCCGTCATTGACATTGAACGATGCGTGCTCAACTCGGTCATCTTGAACTTGAGAAGATTGCCGCGAGCGAGTGACATTTACTGCGTCTGTTTACAAACATAAACCAGTTTCCATCTTTGAACTTCTATTTTTAGATGTATATTCAAATTAGGATACTAATTAAAATATTTCGTAACGGTACATAATATATCATTTGTAAATGTGTACTTTGTTCATACCACACGATACAAACGTTGTCGGAAATATTTAAATATGTGCTAAATTCATTATTAATAAAAAAAAATATATTAACTTAATTATTAAAATTAAAGCTTGTTTGCAGAGGTTACTAATTTCAAACGGATAATACAGCATTTTCTACTTAGTTTATGAAGTAGTCGCTGTGTCTAGTAAAATTTATCATGCGAGTAAAAATATGTACGTATTCACAAAGCGAATCGAAATCGAAAGCGTTGAAAGCGTAACACCTATTAGATTGACTGACAAACTGACATCTATACTCTCACGTCTACTTAGTATACGAGTCACATTCCAACTTTATGGAAACGATTAAAATTACTCATTTAGTATTCTGAATACTAAAGTGTAATCATCAGGCATGCAACGAATTGTCATAATGAGCAAAATACTGAATTAATGCACGCTAGCTATCGCTTCACACATTACCGTCGACTTTTTATATGCGTGAGTGTAATTACGGGAATAACAAATAATGTTTCAGTGAATTAATGATCACTTGCGTTTATTTTTGCTTTCAGGGAAATCCAACCTACTCGTTTGGCTACGGAGTTTCTGATGCTCGTACTGGAGATATCAAAAGCGTGTGGGAAGAGAAGGCAGGCGACACTGTGAAAGGTGAATTACAATTTCAAAATGATCGTTAAATTTGCAACATAATTTTCTTTAATGGAATATCTTCTTTTTAAGGTCATTACAGTGTTCTAGAAGCAGACGGCTCTATGAGAACTGTAGAATACTCATCCGGACCCAACACAGGATTCACAGCTACCGTTAACCACGATGAGATACAACCACAAATTGAACAGCGTCAGAGTGTTATTGAAGAAAAAGCCCTAAGAGATCAAGAGAGATTTTACGATTTTTCTGAAGACGCCGATCAGGAAACATATCCTACGAACGAGAAGAAAAGAAAGAAGCACCCATTCGACTCATTATTTAAGGATTATTCAGTAAAAAAACGACCGAAATATCCCATGGACTTGGAACCCAGTGAATATACGCACAGCATATCAATAAAACATCCACGAGATGAATATGATCCTATTGGGGAAGCACACAGTCATATAGGTTTTAATAGTGATCCAAACTGCAAAACGAAACATAAAAAAGAAAATCCTAACTTTTATACCAGTGTGCCAGATTTCGATTTTCGTAAGCAAAAATATCCATCATATGATTCCGATTCGTATAAAGAAACTTTCGACAAATACCTTGATTCGTCTAATATTGATATAGAGAAACTGATACAACTGTACAAATATAATGAGCAATATAATAGGCCGTCGAAGCAAGACGAATTGACTGCATTACCAACGTCAGTAAAATACAGCTATCCAGTCCCACCAGACGCACCCCCTGAAAATATTTATCCTGAAAATATACCTTCTAGGCCGAAAAAGAAAGCTCGACCTCATAAAAAGCCCGAATCGTACCCAGATGATCTGGATGATTACATTTTGATACCGAAGAAGAAATATAAGAAACCGCCACGAGTTGCGGAACCTGTTGACTATCAACAAGAAATGGACGAGGAGTATGATCATCCCAGTGGATTCGATGATGGATATGATGATGATCGTCATCACAAACCTCCAAGAGGTACTGCCCCAAAAGAAGTTGTACGGAAAATTGTCAAAAAACGGAAGCCGATCGTCAATCTGTTAGATATATTCGATATATAAATTATTGTAAATACAAATTAGTGTAGGTAATGTAACAGACTCACGGAGTAAAAGTACTGTCGATTATTCTATTATGCTGTTTACAGGTTTAGTGGCTGTAAAACAAATTAATCATAACTACATCTGTAACGTGAGTGTTACAATTAGTTTGATTATTGTTTTGAAATTAACTTTTGTAGTCTGCCAGTATATTATGTTACCTAATTTTTTTTTTAATCTCTCTCATACCAAAGTTTAAAGTGTTTGAGTGTTGTGTAATATAATGTAGGGTAACGATGGCATTAAAATGTTACGAGGAATATGTTTTTTTTTACGCCAATTAAATCCTGAGAATACCAACCTATCCAAGAAATCACAAAAAGTAATAATTTGGTACTTGATATAAATGACCACTTGCTTGTTTCCTGTATTAAAAAAATCCACTGACAGAAATCACACACTTTGTTCGGTGCAATAAGATCATTATGAAATGTCAAAATGGCAGACAAGCACGTCAGGTTTATAAGGACAAAAATATTTGGATCTCGGTGCTTTCTGCATACCCCGTTAGGGATCAGGCGCGAAGGGATAATAAGAATAGAAATACCTATACGCCAAGTAATGTGATAGCTGTTTAATGGTTGCCACCATTAAGCAAATCACCTTCCTTACGTAGTTCGAAAGGACAATTCAAGTAATATGTACCGGATGTTAAGATTAAGTTATCTCTATCTCAATCAATCATTACCAAGCAATCAGACGTTGAAAGGCTTCTCTGTGAATACTAAGCACCGAAGGAAGCGTGTCGTATACTAATAACTTTATTATATACTAAGTAATTAGTTTACACCCACTGCTTGTACCCTACGTATCAATCATTGCGCAACACACAATGATGGTGAAAGTTCCGAGTTGGTGCGAGCGGGATTGTCGACCGATTACCTCACAAGGACGTTCGGGTTATTTTTATTTCGCCTTTACATTAATTATTATCGATTCGGGTCAATTTAGTACACGTAAACTTAATCTCGATATGCGATCGGTATTGAAACCTTATCGCCGCTTGAAAGGAATTGGAAAGTTAAAGGTAACCTGATACAGAAGCTTGCGTTACCGATTTCGTTATATTTTGGGCGTTATAAGAAGCATAAAAGACTATATGGAAATTGTGTTAACTTTGACTGGTTTATTGTTTAACGTTCTTTTATAATAACGTTTATATTCCTAAAGCATGTTTTTGATATGACTAGAAATATTATGTATTGTAAAAATATTGAAAATATACATCGTAATACATGTAATATGGTTAAATGATAGATAATATTTAAAAAGTTTCTGACTGCAACCCTTCCATATTTCCCTTTGCTGGACAAGTATTCTACATAGAATTGCGGAAGACCTGAAGTCTTATATACTACTATGCTACAATGCAGGTTACCAAATATTATCAATAGAATATTTCAGCAATAGTATTTTCTAATATTCTGATCTTAACATTTTCTAATAACTAAGAATATATTTGATGAAATTTTCTGCATTGCAGCTGACGTGTAAAACCATCACATTCTGTTTATAACAATAGTAGGTATAGGTATAGAGATATTGCTTCAGATTTTCAGATTTTTTTAGTGATATATGTCCGTTCCTCTGACTGTGATACATTCATGCAATTCATGATTTAAGGAGAATATGAGTATTCTTTTGTAGGTCCTACAAGAATCGGATGACAGCAAGGGACGGTGCAGACTTCAGTATTTGTTATTCTCCCCTCAACAACACTCACAAAAACAATTAAATTAAAACAGAACTAATTAGAGAGAAATATCAGTCATAGTCCATGATACCACGAACTATGTATGTACCTGTTACCTATGCCCATATCTTAAAGCTCACGACAAAATATTATCTTAAACAAGGGCCCTAACACGTCCATTTTGGTCGAGACGCCGCCAATGTGTGAAACAGATACTGATAAGGCCCTCGAATGTGAACCAAATTCGTGTATATCTCACGACCGGTACGGTGTTATGTTTTATTCAAGTTACGCATGCATTCTTTGAACGTTCACTGGTGGGCGCGGCCATGACACGGTCGGCATTGTCGCAATGTCTGTTAGTGACACGGGTCGTTATGCGCTCAGTCCCCTTTCTTGTCTCGCTTCGAAATGTTGTCGAAATTCTAGAACTCGTCCGTTTTTGACTGCCATTGCTTTAAATTATTTGCTAGTTATGCGTATGACTCTCGCCGTATTAAGTGTAGGCAACATTCTAGAAATTACCCATTAATTTTGTAATGGTTCGCTGGGGACATATTTTTATCTGGTATCAATGTATGTATCGCATTCACTGTTACTAGCAACACATATAAGAATATCAATTTAATTGTTGATGTATTTAGTTCTTAAGGGTGTGATTTTAAGTATTAAACTCGGGAGCTATTTTAAATTAATTCAGCTCTAAATAAAATACTCTCAAGTTACATTTTACACAACTTTCTATTGTAAAACAACTGAATTGTACTCACGTTTACAATATTTGAAAATGCTATAAACTGTCGCATTGAAAATAAAAACGCAAGATATTTAAAATTATCAGATCAGTTGTCACGAAGAGGTCGCTGTTTAGTGATAAAATCACCACATGTACCGAAATGTCCAATTGTATTTTATTATTTTGTATATTAATACTGTACAATAACAAAATTTTGTATTGTGTTATACTAGTAACCAGTAAAACTTCTTATACAATAATTTAAAAAAACGATTACTCCTTAAACGCTTTTTTTAAAACGAACTATTTCTCAATTTAATATAAAAAAAATCGTACTAAACACGCATTTTATTTTTTTTAGTTAAATGCCGCTAGATGGCATTACTCGACTAAACTATAAAACTAATTAAGCAACCGAATAACTTTATACAATTTATAATTTAAACTCGGAGACAATTTGTAGATTTGTTTTGCGATAAACGGTCACCCTATTAAAATACAATCAAGATTGTATAAACAAAGACAAAATATATTCCATAGAGACTGACACCATCTGGATCTTAAGCGTCGTATTAACAGATATTTCGCAATGAGTAAACTTATACACATTATATGTGATACAAATGGTGTACACCTGCCGTACATTCTCGTAACCAACACGCACGAGCGTTCGCATCTGTCAGCGCTCTATCACGAAACGTGTTATCTTAACTAGACATTTTAAATCTCTACAGTATATTGCTAAGCCCATTTATATCAAAGCTCTTGTTTCAGATATTTAGCTACTTTATCGGTTCGTTTCAGTGTAGCTGGAAATAAGGGTGAGATTTGGAAAGGCAAAGACAAAGACAAATACGTTTATTTGCGCAAATATGGGTACATATAAAGGTGTTATAGGTTTATAAGTTCGAGCCATATTTTGCCTTTTACGGCGTACAAATTTAAGAAATGGAAGAATTACCAAGTAATTTATCAACAAAGAACAATTAACAATGGACAAATTATTATTACTAATTTATTAAACTACGATTTAAACATGCAAGAAATTTAAAAAAAACACAAAACCGTAACTCTGGTACCCAGCATTGCACATGTATTAAGGTCTCGGGTGTTTACATCAAAACAGACCTTAAGGTACATATTAAAACAGACCTTTAACAGCAAGCACAGGAGCGGTATTCAGATTTTTCTGACAATAATGACGTTGTAGCAATATATCAAATATATTATCTCCATTTTTACAACAATATTCCTCGACTTGCCTTAGTGCATTGTATATAAGACAGAAACCTCCATCAATAAAGTATTGATTAATATACTCAATATCAACTACCATTATAATGTACGATATTTGGTACAAAACATGATAATATAGTACCTAATAGTAATCTCAGGTATTCACTTAACATACATTTATATTTTAATCACAGTATCCGTAACAAATTAAGCGTTCATTCTGTTACAACGATGATCTATTGTACCGTGAATTAATATCCTTACAGGAATTCAATAGAAATAGAGATTGAAGATTATTACATGTATTAACATAGAAATTACGAAATCTTATTGATTTGAAATTTAATAGATATAATCTATTAGGATAGTATATGGTACTAACTGTGCAAAATTGTAAAACTTATGTACTTTAATAATATCAAGTAAATGCGATATCGTACCTTCGTGGTCGGATTGAGGTTTTTTTTACACCTGCATCGTGGAGCAATCCTCCACGCTATACAGTTTTACAAAATGCTCTCACTTACCATCGTGGTGGACTGTGGCTGTATTTCTCGTTGTACGGGGAGATCCACGTCCAGCAGTGGAATGAAAAAGGGGAGATTTTTAGTACGATAAATTAAACTCACAGATGTAAACAGATGCAGAGATCCATAGATATGTAAACGGACAATCTCTGAAGTCTTAAACACATTGATAAATTACAGGCAGGTGTAGATTTTTTTAAGTATCAACATTGTATGGTACATAATATTTCTATCCTGTACCTACGTAGACTACGATAGTGTGACGAAAGACACAAACCACGCTTAGCATGTGCACACTGTCTTGTAACAAATTTAAATTTTGAAATCACTGTAAATGAACCACTCGCCTTAAACTTATTCGGTGAATATAATATGCAAGTGAAATTAAAAGTAAGTTAAGGCCGATACCCGATATAGATTGGCATATTGAGTACAAAACTAAAGAAAAAATTAACAGAACTGAAATGTGTTTCGAAGAAGACAGGATTCTCAGTTAAGTGAATAAATATGCTTTTTTATTCTTCATACACATAAGCACGTGTGCGCAGCCTTTATTGAAAGAAAACTTTTATCTAAAATCAGTCACGACTGCGGCTTAAATACGTAGCCTTAGTTTGTCTGTTTTCAAGATTATATCATAAGAATGACCTGAAAGATGGTCGCTATATTGGGCTGATGATTCTTCGTTTAATATTTGTATATTTTTAATCCCTAATTGCAAATGACAAATATTTCGCAACATATAGAAACAAAGAAAATTGTATGAAACTTTACCTTTTATGAAAGAGTCGTACGACCTTGCTGAATTTTATACAATATTTCCGATTTGTCACCGTAAAACTTAGGTACCTAAAATGACGTAGACATTAGAAAGGTACAAAACTTAGGTACCTAAAATGACGTAGACATTAGAAAGGTACAAAACTTAGGTACCTAAAATTTGATGATGGCGACAAACGATGTCACAAAACCTTATGTAAACAAACCAGACATGCAATGATATGCTACTATTCACTTACATAATTAAATCACAGCGTTACTAATTCTCCTAATCGGATTGCGTTCATTGTAACAGCCTAAACACGATTATGCATATGAATTTATTTCGGCTATATTTAACATAACCAGTACAGCCGGTTGCTGGGTCGTACGATGGAGGTTAATGACATCAGATGAATCACTGTCCGCGATCACTTGACACTCGAGAATATGAAGTAGGCGAGCGATGCTCAACCTTCTTAACATGAATATCCTAAACATGTTCCAATCTAAGTAATCGCACGGAAAGTTATGCATTTATTATAAATCTTATCATAAAACTATATGTACTGTAAAAACAATATAAAATAATAGCATTTGTATCTATTCAAGTTCATGCATTGTCCATTGCATTAATAGTTTTAAGGTATTCGATATTAACAAGTTAGTAAAGACGTTATATTACTACTTTAAAGTTAGAATGAATAAATGAAACCCAATTAATGATTAAGCATTGATAATACAATAAAGAAAAACTATAATATTATTGATTAATTTACTTTTAGATTTTTTGTCTGCCTCGTTGGTCGTGCGGTTACTAGCGCGACTGTCGATCGGGAGGTCCTGGGTTCAAATCCCGGGTTGGGTACTGCTGGATTTTTCTAATTTAGAATT
>DWUN01002095.1:0-14681 GCA_018249975.1 Passova gellias | reverse complement strand
GTGGCGAGCCATGGTGGTGTGGCGGGCCATGATGGTGTGGCGGGCCATGGTGGTGGGGCGGCCCACGAGGTCGACAGCAGCCGAAACATAAACCCATTCTGAAATTATTTAACAATCCTTTTTTGCGTTTGGAACAACCAGTAGGTGCCTACCTAATAACTCGTGTAGCAGTCGACACATCTGTTATAGTTTAATGCTTTATTTTCCGATGTATAGAATTGATCCCAAGGTGCTAAAACTATATTCTGTAAATCTGTTATAATCTAATGACGACCTGGAAAAGATGACGTCCCCAACACAGTTAATTTTAAGCTACTGATTTTAGTTTGGTTGTTATTTATTAAATAAAATGTTCATTTGCTTACCTGTTTCTAGTGTTTTTTATGAATGCGTCGATTTAGAACGTCAACTAATAGGTATTAAATGATAAAAACACCACTTTCAACTAGTGTTGATGTGTATTGATTGTATCTATAACTTATGTGGTAGTGACTATAATCGAGGCTGTTATTTGGATGAGGTGTATGGTATGAATCATCGTATGTATATAATTTCCTGTATTGTCTGAACTAGACGCTTTTTATTTCATGCTAATCATATGAGTTGCTCATATCTGTTTCATGGATGACACATGAAGTTTATTTTCATCATCATTGCCCCTTTTATCTTTCTATTCGACAAAGGTCTCCCAAGTGTTTGCTTAAGGAAGATGACATGGTAAGAATTATTTGTCTAAGTGCATTGAGGCAATTTTCTAATGATTTTGCGTATTACGAAAAGCGATGTGTATTCAATTTTATGCTATATATGGTGTAAAGTGTGTTCAATATAATAGGTACCAATTTTTAAATTTTTTTTCTATTTTTTTATGATAAATTTTATTATATTTCATTTGGTCTTTTAAATATAACATAAGGTGTACAAAGAAATCGAAAACACAAATTTTACGGGGCTATAATTTTGCATTTAAGTACGTACTTCGTAATATGTGTATGGTATGTACTCGGGGCGCAGGATACCTATACCAATGCCAGAGCATCAGTGGCGGCCTTGAAGATATGTGATGTTCATTGACTACATATGACACAAAATATTGTTTACGCTGGACAAAAAATACAACAATCGATTTATTTTTTAAATACCAATTCATGTATAAGTAAAAGTAAACATAATATTAACAACATGCGTAATTACAAATTATATTATTGATACATATACAAAAATAAAAAGGAAGTATTAAGGAAAGCACTAAAATTTTTTTTTTTAATATATTAGGATATTACACAGTAAAAATATTACGACAATATTAAAAATGCAGCCTGTGAAATTACACTAACGGCTTTTTTTATATACTATAGCAGATATTATGTACGGTAAACTGCAAATGACAAGAGGTGCCTTTCGAGGTTTACTATTTGTCTTTTGCCGATTGTGCACTTTATGGCAGCGCACGAAATACGAATAAATAAACATTGATTTTTATTAATAAGATCAGACCCTTCATCGTTCCACTACTACGAGGATTTATTAGCATGTAGTTTACAATGGAATGCTGATTGCTGTGTTGTCCGGATGGGAGTAGCCACGTAGGATACTCCAAAACTTCGCCCGCTGTAGGTATATAGGGTGAGAACCATCCCAGGCAAGGGCACCTAAAACTTACGGTGTATAATTTGGTTTCATAATATTTGTATAAATGCTTCTTTGGTACTGAGCAGATGATTTCTAAAGTGCAGATACTGTAATCGAGACAAAAATAATAATTTATTTGAACAACAATGGCCACATTTGCTATTAAGATATTTTTTTATAATTAATAAGTAGGTTAAGAATGTGTGCAAGGCTCTTATAACGATTACAGATAAATACTACTGAGATAGTTGATACTTTATGGCTAAAATACAACCTTTGATATGTTTGAATTACTTACCTACATTTATATCACTTATCCAAAACATTATTCGTAAGTACACGTAAAATCGTAAATGGAACTACCAATTTGCCAGCTAATTAGGGACTACCAAATCGACTACACGAGGCTGCATCCTATTTAGCGATGTGTAGAATACTTCTGATCACAGATTTACTTCAAATTCATGACATCACGGCGCCGGTACATTATTCAAAGTCCAAAGTGTTTTCTAAAAGTTTAGTAAAAGTGTGCGTAACCTCACACATGTAATAAAAGAGTAATTAGTACTATTCATTTACCTAAAAAGTAGGTTTTATATAATAAATTTGGTTTTGGTTAAATATATGTATAAAAAGTTTAATACACTAACTATAATATTATTAAACTCATCAGTCATAAAAACCATTGTATACTTATCTTAACATTTGGTTTTAAAAAGAATTATAAATAAACCGGCATTTTGTCAACCATGCTACAGACATAATACAAAACAAAAAAACCAAAAAAAAATTGATTGTTCGATATTTCATTCAAAAAACAAGTGTGTCGAAGTGCAAAAAGATGAAATGTTTAAGATACCATCTTGATCATAGTAGCAATAGGGTTTGTTAAGTAAAAGCAGCCCTGTATGTTGTTACACTTCTGTATATCAAATATAATAGCTTTAAAATGCATTATGAGTCAGAGCAGTTACGATGATGATAACATTAAGTAAAGCAGCAGTAAGTTGAATAGAAGTAAAAGTTGAATGCGGGTTTCAGAAAAAACTATCTATAAGGTGGTGGTGGTTGGTTCATGATGGGTGGAGGGTTTGCGGGCACAGGCACTACGTGGTGGTGGTGAACGACTCTGGGCGGTGGTGGGTCGGAGCAGCACTCGCAGCAGACACACGGGATACAGCAGCAGCAACACGGACGACACGAGATGTTACAACCCATCCTGTAACGCGCAAAAGTCCAAATTAACGCCTACTACCAATAAACATATATATCTTTTTTAATTTATTATAAGAACTTTGTCGCTGAGCGACCACATCGTCCCGTAATTCAAACACAAACAAATTATAACAAACAACAAACTTAAGCACAAATAAACAAAATTAAGTTTTAGATAAAGCTAAGTGGGCAAGTCATCCAATAACCATATAAAATTGAACGTAAAGGGCTGAAATCAACTTATCACTAAGCGTTAGCTATCGATCCAAAAGATTAGCAGATACAGCTAAGCTACACTACATATATTGATATCAAATACTATGTTAAAAACATTTAGAACTGAGGATTTTTCCGCAATTATCTGTTTATGTGTTATCGTTTCGCAATTATTTGTAACGCATGTTTACTACCTAGTAACTTTAAAATTAGGCCTTAACTTAAACTAGTAAGTACTAGTAGTAATACTAGTAACTAGTAGTGGTCAAGAATATGAAAAATATATTTAACAATAAATACCATACAATGACCTACGAATACAATAAAAAATATTACGCTATCATTTATAGCATTAGATAAGATCTTTTAACACTAGATATTGCCCGATAAGTAAATAAAAAAAATTAGGCTTTAAGGAATAAGAATTTCTATAAAATTTTAACATACAGTTAACATGCGACGTTCTGAATTGACTTAATAAAGACGGGACAATTATTTCGTTAGTAACTTATATTACACTATATTTAAGGTTCAGTACTGGTTGGCGCGTAATTAATACTTGAAGTGTATAACTTCTGTACAAAAATTGTTTATTCTTTATGTACCTAAATTATTGTGGACATTTTGTAAAGCATTGAGTTCAATAGCGTGTTCATGGATTATTTATTATTCCACCTCTATACTCAAGAGAATGAATCACTTTCATAAAAACAACACACCTACATATATTATTTAGCTTGATTCAAGCTTGTAAAAAAATAGCATAGCGAGGTCGTCCACGTAACTAAATTAAAGTAGGCCTTACCTTTAATACGTATAAGGTACTTCATCTATACTGGGGATAGCCAGGGTAGCCGGATTGAGGTGGGTAGGCTCCAGGAGGTGGCGGGTATCCACCTGGCGGCGGCGGGTATCCTCCGGGCGGCGGCGGGTATCCACCGGGCGGCGGAGGGTAGCCTCCGGGTGGCGGCGGATATGGGTATCCACCGGGTGGTGGCGGTTGTTCTACAACCACGGGAGGATGATGGATGTGGACGTTCTGCGGCGGCTGCTGATTTTGCTGCCCACACGCATTAGGGCAGAGACAGGGCACCAAACAGCACGCGCTCAACGCTAAGCAGCAAGGATTGCAGCAAATGTCACAGTCACCACAATCCAATGAGAAACAGAGCCCCATTCTATCTTATATCACGTCTTCAGCTAGAAAGAAATACGCCGGAAATGACATAAAACCCTGCCTTATATGTAAAACAGAATAATAACTGTGGTCTTAAAATGATAAAAATATTGATATGGTAAAGTCGTTCTTGCTACTAATTCAACATGGCTGAACTCGAAGTACCTGTATCGTTTCGTTGACGCCATTTTTATCTAATGATAACAGATATCGCTGTATTCTATCTATTTGCAATTCCTAAATATGGTAGACAGAAACAAGCAGAAAGCGACTTTATTTATCCATTCGTTTTAAAGCTAAATAATCAATCGCAGTTAAGTAAGGTGTTATTATCATTCACAATAAATATTTTAGTACACATTATTATTCATAAAAACAATTTAATAAAATAAAATATCATGACAATATTAAAACAAAATATTTAGCTTTTGTAATCAGCCATTATCAACCAAATTCTTTATTTTCCATTTCTCATTATATTTTTCAATCTGTAGAAAAAGTTTTAAAAATATGTTCTCTATAAAAATAAATGTTGTATAAATTCTTATCCTGTTACAAAATTGTACAACCGTGCTAAAACTAGAATATAAATAAAACTAGCTGATGTATCCTAGAAAAACGAACATAAATGCAGGTTGAATGGTAAGTATTAAACAATATTAGGTACTGATAAGGAAAATGTAACACTGCATCACATGACAATGTTTACTTTAGTTAGTGGACGACCAGAATGTTAGGCGGAAAGCATTAGTCACTGAATAATAAACATAATAAAACAGTACATTTGCTACTAAAATCTGTAATCTTACCTTGCGATCGTTGCAAAAATAGTCCAATAATTAATATTAAAATTCTCGAGAACAACTGTTCAACTTGCAGTATCACAACTAAACGTAACAAAAACACTCCTCGTTAGCAGCGGCTAGCCGCCGTTGAGAAAATTCAGTGACGCATACGCCCGCGCAATGACTACAGTTGTTTCGCGTTCGCTGCCCACAATGAACTACTTCGACTCATGAATGAAAGACAGAGAAATCGTATTCATTGCACTGCTTCGTAGGCTACGTAAGAGGGAAAATAAAAAGTAAACTCTGCGTCAACCTTGTAACATAGCGCGTCCAACTAAATACATTATGATGAGACAAATTTACAGGTGACAATTCAGCGTTAATTAATTTAGTGTTCATTTATTTGGCAATCTTTTATGATTGCCGCCGCACTAATAGCTGTTTAATTACGTTACCATTCATTAGTTTGATTAATATAAATGACAATACTGAATACTGATAATAATAGTGTAATTGGAGCCTATAAATATTGGACTGCGAGTTTTGTTCGTTTTTTACATTTCTCTTCAATAAGCAATCAATTGTATTAATTTGTTTCAGTGGTATAAAAATAATTACATAATAGGTACAAGTCTTCATAAACTTTAAAATTTGTGCCGTACTATTGTCTACTATTCTATTTAGCCTTACAAATAACGGAAGATGTAGAAAACGTTTACGCCTAGTGCACACAAGGTCGTACCTATTGATTTTAAACTTTTTTGTAAATCAGTATTCAAGTTTAAGTAAATGTCTGACAGCAAACAAATTTAAACTAAATAAGCCTCCACAGCTGTGTACACTGTTGCAATGCCTTAAGTTCTTCAATATTTTTCATACCTGCTGAGTAAACATGACGTCTGACTTACAGTAACGTTTTGGGAAAATATGTACATATATCTTTATCGTTCGACGATCCAATCCATTCAAGATCTCATCACGGTCATGTTCATTAACACTACAACTCGTTTGTGTACTGAAACTAACACGTTTCATAAAGTAGATAATTTATCCTGTTATTTAATTCTGGCTATAATATAGCTGGTTCTAGTAGTAGCTTAGATTAGGGCCACTCAATAATTGCTAGTTTTATTTTGGCAGGCGCTCGTTGCTACTACTAGGGTAAATTAAAATATTTTCATACGCTAAAAAGTCGATTTACACGTCTATCTTCTCCTACTTATAATACACATATACAAATTAGTCACTTGGTTGCTTTGTTATAATTTACGGCACTATAGACTTTTGCGTTGCCAATATTAGTATTAGGACATGATATGTGATAAGTGCAATGAGGCAAGTAGATTTTCATATAGCACTCAAGGAACGTACGTTACTTGACCTGTTTTATGTTTAACCTAAATTTACAAAATATTCCGTATAAGACGAGAAGAAATTATTGGGTTCCACAGTAATTAATTAGACTAAACGTATATTAATTTATATCGCTATTTGAATTAACCATACCGTTCCGGTTATAGCTGCTCCAATTATAAATGTGTCCATAAATCATTACTTTATGTACCACTATCTAAAAGTCTAATACGTATTCACGATAATTTTAAACAAGTTCACCACTTTTAATAATTCTAAGTATAGCATACCAAATTTTAATCTTCCTTGTCCTTGTCTACACGTCACCAAAACGGTAGCAGAATTTTTTCAACCATATCTTATCATCTAGTTTGTGATTTGTTAATATAAAAATAAATGACACTAGAATGCGTAAGGCAAAAAATTATCACCTGTGATATTTCTAGAATCCGATGTTTATTAAACTTTGTTTATGTAAATATGTTTTGTAATATTTGGCACTCGGTGCTTTCTGCCTACCCCGTTAGGAACCCGGCGTGATGTTATGTTGTTGTTGTTGTTATGTTTTGTAATGAACTCTAGCTAATACTTATTTTGATTATATTAAATTCATAAATTTTTTGGAGTGCTCAGGATACTGAACAAGAATATTAAGTTAATGAGTGGGTTAACAGGTTACAAAAATCACTGCTTACCATATACTTTAAACGATCCTCAACATGTAGATAAAGTATAACATAAAATCTGCGTATAAAATGTTAAGAGTCATTTCATTATCATGATAATCTTAATAATCTTATCATACACACACGTCACACTCAATCAATGCCAAAAGTTAGTTAAGCAGGTTTTATTATGGTTTAGTCTACGAACATCGCACAACCTTATCACGGTTACTAAATGTATTTAAAATGTGAAAACTAATTACGTAGTGATGAGCGTGGACGACTATAATTTAATTGCAGTAGCAGAAACAACTACAAAATATGTCAAATCAGTGGATTCAAACGAATCAAAGAGTGCTGTTAACATAGGCAAAAAACGTGTACGAAGAAAAAGAGAAAACGAGAGTACATCATTTAAAAGGGAACCGAGCTTTCGATTGTTGAGAGTTAATTTTGAAAGATTTCGAACTGGGTTTAGAAAATTAAGTTGTGTACGCAAAGAGGAATCGGAGGAAGTACCTATGATCGACATTCCCAGACATAAAAGTATAGATATAGGGGTGGGGCTGGCGCGCAGAGTGTCGTTATTCATCTTCACAAAACGATCGGTCTGTATACACCCGTACCATCCGTATACTCCGAAACAAACAACAAGGAAAATCTCCGTTAATCATGATGAAAAAAATTAACTAAACGTCTAATATCAGTCTAATAAAACAGACTTAAAGGTACTGACATCCGCCAGTTAGACCCATTGGTTTAACATGGGCAATGGATATGCAGCTTTATTATTAATTCGCCATTGGAATATCGAGATTATTGGAACAGAAAATTCTATGGATATTGTAAAAAAAATACAAAATGTGTGATTGTTTTATTTTAAGAGGTTGCCAGAATGAGAGGATTTTATAAACAAACAGCAGGTTCTTAATTGCCTGCACTTTTGATAAAGACACTGTTTTTTTATTGATATATAGTCACTAATGTACTTGGACATTTGTTTATATTGTATTCAGCTAATTTTATATTTAGATTTTAGTAGCAACGTCATACTTTATAGCAATGCACGTGACTTGAGAAATGGACAGTGATATAATTATCTACTCGAGTTAACATAATGAAGATACTTGTAATTCACGGCAGCGCATAAATATGAGAATTATATACTATGAATTTATGGAACGGCTACTACCAACGACGTATTTCTACTCAGTGTGAATTGTCTGAAATATAATACTTTATTAATAAAGTGTACTCATTATTTTATTTACGTTGTATATTTTGAAATTAGAAATCGAGTTATAATTTTTCCAGGTTTACATACCTAAGTTGTTTACCATTGTGTGCTTAGATTTTTTCCTATCTATTTCAACAATAGAGAATTACGGTAATGAATGAATAAGTCTATTCTTCAGAATTTATTCTATACTATATTAAGTTACGTTACCTATTTGAAAACAATAATCACAACGATATTTAACATACAAGTTGTCATAGCCTAAGAGGAGTTGTAGCCAGTATGTGATTCACTCAATATAACGCGGCATAAATATCTGTGTATTGTGTCACAATGCAAGTTATCGCCAAACTTATATTGCACCAATAAAAATATTGCCGTACAGATTTACAACATTTACACGAAGATACGTAGATTTACGTAGATAGCTATTATGTTTATCTATAGTTCAGCATCAAAAGATAATTCAAGAGAAGTTGTATCTTTAACAATTATAGGTGACTCCACCCTTACCTGGGTAGGATTAGTAAATTCATTCCGTAGCACTAAGCATATTGAAACATATTCTAGGACTTGCATTCAGAAACGGTGACGTAGTGTAACTTGGAGGGTTCTTGTATCAAAATTTGTTGGGGGGGGCCAGATCGCTCCATTTAAGTGAATGATTTAAACGGGGGAATCCCGCAATAACCTATGTAGGATGTTGCCAGCTTTCCGGCGCACGCCTAACGCTTAATCGCCTGTGTCGTAATAATTTGTAACATTATTTTTCATAATCGTATCAGACGTTTTACAATTTTAATAAATATATTCGTATGTAACATATAAAATTATAAAAGAATAAAAAGCAAATTCAACACAAAAATATAGTATTTATTACAAGAGAAATGTAATAAATTAGTGATACAGTTAATTATAATAGTACTGCATAAGTTATAATACTTATTTTTTGAATTATATTGATTTAATGTCAATTACATTAGCTTATCAGGTGGTTAGATTTGAGCACTGTTAAGTAACCATAGACTGAATATAGAATAACTCTGTAAGACATTTCTAATTCACTTTAATACCATTATTGTCATACACTGAAAAAAGTTAAAGTGGTGCTTACTCCATTACCGCAACTTACAACTACAAAGCCCACATGGCAACTTATAGCTCTACCAAGCTAAGCTTATAAAATGTTTAACATTCGTAAATACTGACTCTTGGAATACATTTGTTGCTAGTATTATTTCTGGGCACATAAAACCTATTTTACCACAGACAAGAAAAACTAATAAAAGTAATAAATAATACAAATAAGCAATACCAAATTTGCTACAAATTAAGTTTTAAGCACACAATGTAAGTATTGTCATTAAATGTTTAGTAGCATTGAGAAGTATAATCGGCTTCGACACTATAGTCTTAATTACTAACTGTATGTAACACCAAAACACAAGTTTACTATAAACTAGTACTACATACAAGGTGGCCTAACACAATGAATTTGTTTGTAGTATAATTAGATTATACTATTGGTCTAAATCATTACACAATTTGACGTGTGTCAAAGGTGAACATGGGTGCAATTAAAAATTATACTTGTAAAACACTAAATTACAAATAGCAACATTGATTTGCAGTTAATGTTAAATAATTGCATTAGGCTCATCTATTAGCAATAACGATTAAGAGAGCGTAATAAGAGAGAGTGTAATAAGAGAGCCAACTTTAAATTCAATTGATTATCAAATATGCAGATTTCAAATATTGTCTCGGGTTCTCACTCGTGATTTGGTGGGAAATGACTATAGAACATTTTGTACTACAAAGATTTCTGCCACTATCTTTTTTATAAGCAATTATTGATTCGTTGTGAACTATAAGAGATTCATCTAATGTTTGATAAATATTGGGTTTGTTGAAGATCTCAATTCTTTCCCATTTCTTTAGTTCGATTGGCTGCTGCTTCTATTGCGTTGATCAATGTAGCTCTGTAAAATAAAACCAAACAGATGAAAGTAAATCAAGCACTGGTCGCCATCATCAGCTTTGTTCGTGGACATAATCTTCATCAAGTATTGAAATCCTCACAAGAGATTACAATATACCAACAAACACTGACAATACATGTGCGACATATGCACAGTAAAATTTTCTTAACACAACATAAATCAATTTAACAACACCGGTGTAAGTAACCTTGAATAACTTCATCCACAGCCGGCATGACTGACATCAAATACCAAATGCATGCATGCAACTTGCATGCGTGTTTATTACTTCTAGAAGTTAAAAAAATGCCAATACCTTAGCTTTCCATTTTCAAGAGCTGCAATCCCACAAATTGTAGAGCCCCCCGGGGAACAAACTTCATCTTTCAGGGCCGCAGGATGCAGACCAGAATGTAACACCATCTGGCCACTTCCTAATAAAACTTGTGCTGCTAATTTGTTCGCTTTAGCACGCGGCGCTCCTTGTTTCACTGCTCCGTCGGCCAACGCCTCAATAGCAACATACATCTGTAAATTAAGTTTCTTTCATAGCATTAACGTGCTAGTGGTAATTTGCTATACAGGTTAATATGAAACTGTATTAAAGTGCTTTCAGATTAATCAGGGTTTATGTTCTTCATATCCCGATGGACTATTAAATTCCATTATTATTGCAATAATTAAATTTTAACAAAGTTTTCTTTATATGAGTAAAAATTAGGTAGGTATTAGACCTAGAAATGAACTCCGAGTAATTCCATATACTTACAAAAGCTGGTCCACACCCAATTAGAGCACCCAAGGAACTCATTAAGGACTCTGGAACTTTTTCAACTAACCCACACGGCTGCAGGAGTTTCTCTAGTAGAGTACACTGCTCTTCAGTGACGTTAGGGTCTGGTGAGTACAGACAGACACCGGCTCCAACAGACATTGGAGTGTTGGGCATTATCCGCACAACATTTACATTTACAGGTAATATGTTGATAGCCTGAAAGTTTGAATAAATTATGAACAAATTATATTTTGTGTGTAAGCTGATATATTGAATTTAGGTCCTGACTACACATGTGTTATTAGACAATATCATTATTATTACTAATAAGTTAAGTTCTCTATGTGTAAAAATAACAACGCATATTGCTATTTGCATGATATACTTGCAACTATGAAAAATGTAACAGTTTAGTATGTCCAGAAATAAATTCTATACAGTTTTGCTTCCAACTTGATTATACATATATAGATATAGATAGGATATGGGCCAACTAAATTGAATTTTTTTGTTAATACAAATACAAAACCACAATCAATAAAATTAATCCTACATGTTAATTAAAAGTCTTCATTATCGAAAGCATAATCAAAATATTATACCTATTCATGCAAACCCTATTATATTATATTTATATAATGGACGCATTGATTGTCTTTTTGACAGCTACCTTAAGGATCACCCCTTAAGTATCAATCACTTCCTTACAGTGAATACCTTATAACATGATTGTTCAGTATTACAAATAATTTTCATGTTCCTAGCAACTAGCATGAAAATAAAGTGAGGTAATGTAAGTTGTTTGTATGTTTTAAAAATATTTTTTACTTGCAGTCTATATGGAAACTATATGGGGTCTGAATGATGATTAGTGTCATAATTCCATAACATGAACAATATCATCATTTCATTTTTTATACATTTATGTTATGTATACAAATGTAAGTATACATTTTTGGTCCATTTGTTATAGTTGAACATAATATTTTACTGCTACTTTGTTTTAATGCTATATTCATGTATAATTAACAATTTTTATGACTCTCACTTACATGTTACTGTGTTTATTGCATCTAACATTGTAACTTGAATATAGCATATGAAACAATTTGCAATGTGTAACTGAAATCAGTTTTCTAAGATTTAATTCATACCTTTAAACATCTGTATAAATGGATATATGTATCTGTTAATGTTAACCAACCTGCTGCAATTGATCGACACTGATTCCAGCCAACATTGACACAAAAAGCCGACTTTTTTCCAAAACACTATCAGGAAGAGTACGGAGACATCCCTCTATGGCTTTATTCAAAACACCTGGTTTTACACCCAAAAACACCACATCACAATTATTTAGTACTTCACCGTTTTTAGTGGTTACATTCGCTCCTAGCTGCTTGTGAATATCTAGGTGCTCCAAATGTGGTCCGGATACCCAAATATTTGATGGTGGACATTTCCCTGCAGATAAAGAATTTCAAACATGTTAGAATCCAAATTTAAAATCTCTATGGTAAAACACGATCAGGTACTAAACATAACATATGTATTCTAAAATACATTCTTTCATATTGAATGTGGTGGTATTTTGCAGTTTAATTACATTTATTTAATCATATGGTAAATATATACAGACACACGAGAATAAAGGGGAAGAGTCTGGAATAAGCAAAATTCAGACAGCCGTTGGAATTATTCTTCTAATATAACAAAACATAAAAGTTTCTGCAAATTGATGGATGGATATTTTTTACTCTGTCACACATAAACTACTAAGCAGATTTTGATGAAATTTTATTACTGTCATATAGCTTATATGCCAGGACACATATATAACTGTTATGTAAAAGCCACTGTATCACTGTAGTGGTACACTTCAACCTGTATAGTGAGAAAGGCCCGTGCATAACAATAGCATGATACCGGAAATAATAAAGAACATATGTTACGTTACAATGGTATTAAAGTATCTCAACAATTGATAATAGTAGTAAACAGTAATTATCAACTATTTGATGAATGTCATATATCTAAAATTTAGACCAATAAAACATTGGGTTTTTATTAAATTGAATTACTTGAGATTCAAAGATAAATGTACCTAAAACACTTATTTTGTTCTATAATAGCAAATTTATAGAGTTTGGATTGATTAATTGTGTATCAATAGTTGTTACCCTTAAAATTTTATTTTTGTAAATAAGCAAAAAAAATACTTTACCATATTTAGTTATCCCCGTTATAATAGCAGTAGACATATTTCCACCTCCGATAAATCCCACTTTGAAAGATAAGTCATTAGGCTTTTTCTTAATTTCAATTACTGTGGCCATTCTATATCTAGAATAACAAAACAAATTATGCAATTAGATATTGACATAAGTACTTGCATTCAATATAATATTTCTTTTATAAGTGGTTTCAATTAACTAACGAATAGTGTCCGTTTCCGTTTCAATACTATAAAACAATACAATAATTTGAATTGAATGTAATATTTTGTAGAACCAGTGTTAGAACCTGAAGCGAGCTACCTATCGTACCAGGGCCGTAGATTTATCGTACGCAGAACAAAATTATCGTACTTTTAAAAATAACGCATAAATAAATCATATTGAATGTAACATTGATACATATAATATATATATATACATATAATATGCTAGTACATGATATTGTGGTACTTTTCAAACTGTCCTATTTTTTTTTAACCTATCGAATCCTTGGGTGCAAATGTTTTACCTCTGGTAGGTACTGCCCTGAATCAATGCACTATCCACCTCAATTATCGCGCCAACATTCAAATTATTACAGAGTTTTGTGCGAAATACGTCACTATTTCGTATTTATAAAGAAAGCAAAAAATATGAAAGGGAAGTAACAAGTGAAATATAACAGTTTTTTTAAATCAATATGGCTAAAAAACCACACAACTTGATTTCAAGAGCTTGAGTTGCTTTTGCTTTCGTGCTGATTTGGTCAGTCTTCTTTCCGAATGTAGAAATCGTCGGCTGAGCTGCGAGAGTCTTGCGAAGATGAGTTTTTGACACCATGTGATTTTTAATCACGGTCAGTTCAGCATTAATTGTTGTGTTGCATGTCCGACATTTCGCTTTATACAGATCTTCGGGCACCTTGCAGAGCCATTGTTTGAAATCATTATTCTGAAGCCAAGCGTCTCGAAATTTTTGTTGACGATGTTTATTGCTGACTTTAGCGATTTTTCTCGGTGGTGTGAGATCTAAATCTGATTCAGTCGATTGACTGTTTGTGCTATATACTTCGGCTGTAGAGCCCATTCCCTATTGTACAGATAAAAAATGATAAGTTAATAAACGATGTACATAATAAACAGCCATTGAAACGATATATTTCATAAATACGTACTTGTCAATACATACAGCACAGTCACTAGAAGTGTCTAATCATAAAAAAGTAGGTTGCAGAAAATCGCTTCACTCTTCACTTATTTTAAATGAGGACTTAGGTTACGGTAATTACGATGAAATATAACGACGGTCATGTAACAGAATTAAAGCTGTAGCAAACCGTATGTATTCCGTACAAAGTAACGGGTACGCCATCAAGTACCGAGTAACGAAACGTTACTCACGGATACATTTCGTTACTCGCACGTT
>DWUN01002094.1:0-14682 GCA_018249975.1 Passova gellias | reverse complement strand
ACTGGTGAAATGTGGGGGTGTACTACACTCCTCTGCCTACCCCTTCGGGGATTACAGGCGTGATGATGTTACGTAAACATAACCATGTAACGTATTAACATTCGTTGCCAATATTATATACGTAACGCTTAACTAAAACTTTGCTTAAAGGTTAAAAGTTAATTTTAACTTTTAACAAAAAAATAAAAACCGACTTCAAATTCGACACTATGCTAAAACACATTAATATGCACTAAAAAGTAAACAAATAATTCAAGGTACCATTATTGTTATTCTTGTAGTCGGTGTCAGGAAAGGGCTAGCCAGCCGTAAGAAAGGCGTACCTTGATTGACACCGACTCCAAGAATAACAATAATGGTACCTTGAACTGTTTGTTTACTTTTTAGTGCATATTGATTTGGTAATTCTTATAATTCTGGGAAACTGTTTACTAAAACCATTACACGCTTAACACACGAAATACAAAATGAACGTACATTTATTTTCTTACACAATCCCGGCAAATATTATCCCGGTAATATCCTGCAGCATGTCGACGTTGTCAACGGCGCGTGCTGCGAGCAGCAGGTACTTTGAAACACTTTATATCACTTTGTATACACGACGGAATGTTTGCTGGTGACACATCACATTATTATGCTGCACAGTTTAAAAGTACAGAAGTACTGGCAGTTGCCTGCTCTGCCTGCGAGGAGGATTAAAAAAATATTACCACTTGATATAATATTACGAACTTGAATTCAATTTTCGAACAATTTACTGGTCTCTTGGTCGAGATACTCTGATTGCGAAACCGGAGGTCGTGGGTTCGATTGCCATTCAGAACAAACATTTGTGTGATGAGCACATTTGTTTTGTTTTGTGTCAAGACGTACTAAAGGCATGTTTATCAGCTGTCCGGTTACCATAACACGGTTATTAAATTGCCTACTTTGGAATCAGATAGCCGCGCGTGGAATTGTCCCAATGATTATTATTATAACCTTTAATTAATTCCTATTCAACCTTTTTTGTGAGGGGGGAAACTCAAAATGTGTACACAATAATTGTGTATAAAAAAATAAACGTAGACACCGGGTTATGTGGACCATTAATACCCCTTTCTCCTCTTCGCTGGCCTCCTGGACTGTTGGAGGACACCGGCTTTTTCGAACGGAATGCACCGGTGCCCTGCAGTGCGACGCCCACTTCAGTATCTCGCTTCGCACCTACGACGGTATACGACAACACATACCGTCGCCCTTCCCGAGATCGCTGTGTAGACGGCTCGAGCTCCCATTTCAAATTAATAAAATTACCGATGCTCGTCTCTCTCTTTAGCTGCTTATCCTTTAATCAAGAAAAGAATGCGGTAAATGTTACTTTTATGCTTGATAGCTTTGATTTCCTTATTTTTAAGTTCCTTGTATTTTTTTTTTTTACCTTATGAGAGTAGTGAACGAGCAAGCAGCAGCCACGGGTGGCCACTGCCGCCCATGGACATCTGCAACGAACCTCTCACAGGGCTGTTGCTGTTGCTGTTGCCGACCGACCGACCAACCGACTGTTGCTGTTTGTATTAAAGTTCTTTCAAATATGGTTATGATTAAGTTTATATACGCCCCGACCGGAAACGGTTAGTATGTGTAATGTTTTAGTACATGCACATAAACCTAACAATAATTAAGCTTTGTCAAAAGCCTTTAAGCGACTTAAACGCTTCCCGTACTTGCTTGCCACGGTCTCGTAACCTACTTGCTCTAAGGCGTACGAAATTAAAATCATCCTGTACTTTGTTAACGGTAACTGAATTTTTGAGCGTCAAATGAAAGCATCATTACTTATTAATCGGAAAATCATTTTATTTTATTTTAATAGCCTATAATTTGCATTCAATTAACGGTTACTGATGTGTTTTTATTCTTTTTAAATAACAAGCATGTTTAATCGGGCATATTGTTGAGGAATAATTTTATTTGAAAACAGTAGCAAATAAACCTAAACATTCACAAATGGTAATATGAAACAAGATAACAGAAATAGTACCATTTTTGTCAATTAATCCAAACAGTATTGGGTATCAATAAAACCATTTGGCACTAAGTGTTAAACGGTATAAGACTGTTAGTAACTTTTGGAGATGCAAAGCTTCAACAAAATTGGTCTAACAGCTTCGAATATAGGTCTAGTCGCTTAGGATACGAATAACATACATACATACATACATAAATTCACGCCAGGTTCCTAACGAGGTAGGCAGAAAGTACCGAGTGCCAAATATCTTCGTGCTTCGTCTACATTCATCACTCTCTTCATGTATACACGCCGGTTTCAGGTCTTTGTAACCGGCGGAGTCTTCTTGACTCCTCCGTCAACCAGTAACATACTATGAATAACGAATACACGTATTTCAAGATTTTGTATTTATTGAGATACAATTTGCAACAGCCATCATCTTTCAAGCAAAGTTCTGTGGGTTGTTTTCACTTTGTTCCCGAACATAGATATCTTTCCGCTTGCCAAATAGTTTTGTTTCCCACAAAGTTTACAGCCGTGAAAGATTAATATGTTTACCAGCTACGCGGCTGCTAAGCTGAAAACAGTTAAATGTAAGATGATTAATTGTTGCCAAGACTACCGGAAGTTACATACAGAATATAGATTTAAATACTGATTTTCTGAAATTACTGATGAAATACTATGAATGAACGATAAATTCTTGACAAGTTATTATGTTGTCATGCATAACGTCGTTGAACGCTAGGTCTAGTACTTAGCAGGAACTTACTTTTTATGTAATTTATCTTCAATGCAATAACGTATTTTCGACCATTACAATTTACTTTACGTTTTACGACAATTGTAATGTACTTTTTAGAAATATTAAAAACGGATTGTTAGAAGATTTAGTTAAAAGGGCAGTTTATTGTTGAATTCTAGTTACAGATTCAGTTATATAAAATTGAAATTAAACACGAATCAACACATCATATAAATTGTTTCAATACTTTATACACTAACCTTTTTAATTATATCCGTATTGCAATTGTTGCTGTTAGATACCAAGTTAAACTTCACACAGGCTTTAAAGGCTATCTCAAAACACTTACACCTGCATCGGTTCCAGTAACGAAATATATTACTGTGCTTATTGCAAATTGGCTGTATTTGATACGTGTAATAACACGATGCACACAATGCGATGCAGGCGTCTAATTGTCATAGCCACGTCTTCTTAGTGAACAGATAACTTCCTGCTCTCCTATATTGAGGTCATTAAAGCTTTATTAAGAGTAAATACAATAATAAAAGCCACGGTAGCATTATTATGAGATTCTCCGTAATTCAGCGTGGTGACTTAACGCTTTTTGCAATCAACTCCGTGAGGGTAAAAGCTCATTATGTTTCCAATTGTATTACAAATGAGAGCTTTATTTGAGAAGTTTCTTCATCAATTGCAAACAGATATAATGGATTTATTGTTTGTAGACACTACTTACTATTTACGAATATTGGAAGTTTTGAGAAAACAATTTAAAAGTGGAAAAGAAAATTAATGGTAATGTAAACATTGCATCTCGTAGACCATTATAGATGCAGTGAACACCACCTAGCAATAAATAAGCGAAACCATTATATATCAAAGAAGGTTTTTTACTTGTCTTGTCCCCTAAAGCATCCGATAATCCATTAAGTTGTCGACGAAGATTGATGCTACGAAAGCAAGATCACGATGTGTAAGTCGAGTCTAATTTAAACGCTACTAAAGAAGATCCAAAACAGCGATAAATTAGTAATTGTGATCGCAGACTGACTGCGGGGATCCGGGTTCAATTTCTGATTCGGCCATTTGACTTTACAAAGTTACGTGCGTAGAAAGGAAGTTTAGTTATACGTATTTAGCCAGGATACCATTGTATGGCCTTTAAACATCATTACTATTTTATTAAAAAATATATCCTATGAATTTCTTGCTGGTATTATTTTAATAAAAAAATCTAAACATAAATTTGTTTCTTTTTAATTTGCATTTCAATGCTTTTTAATGTTATCGATAAATATAGATAAAATAGGACACAACACAAACGTAACATTAAAGCACCCCTTTTGCGCAAAAACCATTACAGAAACGAAAATTAAAAGTTCTTAGGGCAGTCGACGATTTTTTTCCCTAAAAGATAATATTTTTCGCGATAGTTTACCCAAGCGTGAACGGTGGGGTAAAGACTGAAGGGCCGTTTATTATGTATATATGTGTGTACCGGTGACATGCGAGATGAAATTCAGATGAGCGCAAATAAATTTTTATGCGTTTGATGTTAACCCTAGAGCCGGAATACGTTAAGAAACGTAAAAGTTTACGTCACGGTACCTAATACGTGTATAGGCATCGCATTTATTCCGGCACTATAAACGAGTTTATTGCTCCCGCCAACTTTGTTTATGGGGTATCGTAACGATGTATTTATTGCGCAATGACGTCATAGCAATTCAAATTTGGAACAATGATAAGTTGGAATACAGTTAATGAAATTGGGAACAATGATAACTGGGATGCATTAATGATTTATATCTAAATGATGTCACGTCTGTTATAATGTGGTGTATGAAACAAACTAAATATAACGAAAATCCCTACCATTGGTTCCGAACGCGACTCACTGACTAGTCGCTAAACTTTCGATTCGATATTACCATAAAACATCAAAACTCGCATTAAAGTGTCCAAATTCCCAACCCCTCCCTCGGTACTCCCTTCCTGTTCTCTGCTCGTTGGAGCGGGAGACCAGTCGAGTTCCGCGTGGTCTAAGCGAGACAGGAAATAAGATTAAAATGTTTAACTAAACTACAATATTGAAATGGCGATCCGCAATGGAGACACATCAACTATAAAAAACAATAATAAATTAAATTGAAATAACAATAAGTGGAGAAAAAAATAAAATAATTGTACCTACAAATTGCCAAAAGAAAGAAGAAATCAAAAAAAAACCCGGATCTCAAGTCTGTGGTGGTTTCAATATAAGCCAATGGACTCGCTTCGAAGTGATCGGCGTCGAGAGGCTCGTCCGACACGCATGCCGTGCCTGCCCTGCACCCCGCACGACATCCCCCGCCCGCAGGCTAACGGTGTATCAGTAGCGGCCCGTACATCATAATCATTAATTTTATAACATTTAACGTGAATAGAATAATAATATATGATAATAAAATAACTCTATTGCCTTTTACACGAGTTTTACAGAGAATAAAAGAGACAAAAAGAAGCAAAAGGAAAAAAGGTGTGGCTCAGCTTTAGCTGGCACGGGATAGTACTTGCAGTATTCCGTACAGCGCTGTATACATATAAGCTAATAACTAGATGTGAAAAACCCTTACACGTAATTTTATAGTACCTTCTACTTCATACGTAAACTCAATATAACCTTGTTAATTGTGCCTTCAGCGATTATTTTCGCGAGCCACATCAGAAACGCTTTAGCTTGCAACATGGACGACAAGAAACTCTGTACTGTATTGGGCTACATCGAAACACTTCAACAATAAAATAATTATCATTTATCGCTACGAACTTTATGTAGCGGAAGAATTTCTGTGTAAAACATTGTTACGAAGTTATGGGGCTATATTTAGTTGGTTTTGTTAATTTCACCGATGTATCATTTTGTAATGAGATTTATCGTATTGTAAGTTTTCTTAATTTGCGGCTTGATAGCTTGTGTAAAACGTCCTAAGATATATTAGTACATACTCCATATACATAGACAAAGATAAAGACGTTTATTTGCACAAATATGGGGTACATAATTATAAGGATTTTACAGGATTTTAATTCAAGCCATATTTTGCGTTTTACGGCGTGCAAATTTAAGAAATGGAAATACAACTAAAAATGATTATTATTAAATTATTACACGAAAATTACACACACGCAAGACGTTTCAAATAAACACAAAACCGTGACTCCGGGATCCAGCAATGTACATATACGAGTATATCGATACATTATTTTGTTATTTTATTTATTTATTTATTTATGTAAGCTCCTAGAACTAAGGATTACAAAGGGCAAACCTAATGCCTAGAGGCATTGTCCTCCAGTCGGCCCTGGGTGAAAGTGAGAAAGTGGGGTAGGCTTAATTGAGAGAAAGAAAGAAAAATTAAATCAAAATAAGCTAAAAAGATATGATAAAAAGATACAATGTTATTATTAATCATATACATATATGTATACAAAATAACTACATATACATAAATATATATATATACACACATGCATACAAATATACAAATATAAATATACTACTCACTACTTACTAAATTACTATATATAAGTAAATCAAAATTGCGGGAAACGCATCATTTAACGAGCAAAACCGTTATCTCGCAATAAATCGCGATGAAATAAACGCTAGAAGGAGAATAAACGAGACTAGATAAAATGCAGACAGCCGGAAAACATTGTTAAACGTCGATAAAATTAAGTTGGTAACATTGTCCGGGTAGCATTCGCATTTGTTCTGGCGAACGGTTGTTATCTCCGATCGTGTTAAATACTTGCGCTGAGTTAGGTTTCCAGGAAACTTTCTACAATGCTTCGAAGTTTCTGCCAGTATATCTGTTATGAACGCGTTGGTCAAAATAACAAAATAACACTCGCACTAAAGTACAGTGATAAAAAGCTGAGGGGTTATAACATTGGGTTATAACTAAATTAACTAGAAAATATATAAACTATAGATACATAATTTGTATACACACTTCCAAATACATACTTATATCGTCACTACATAGTATGAAACAGTCGCTTTCCGCTGTCTGTCCCTATATATAGGTATATGCTTAGATCTTTCAAACTACGCAACGGATTTTGATGCGGTATCTTAATAGATAGAGTGATTCAAGAGAAAGGTTTGTATGTATAACTAGCTTTTGTCTGTGTCTTCGTCCGCGTGGTATAGTGAATTTGGGCAGCATTCTAAAATTCCTAGGATACTATTATTGCTAAAGAAAGTATTTAACGCAGACGATGTCGCGAGCGAAAGCTAGTAGACGTAAATAGTAATAGAACAAATCATGATCGTTACATCAATATTGATTCTGCACAGAATCTAATCCACAACCTCTACCTCAGTAGCCATTAACAAAACATCTAGATTAACAAGTCAGTTAATGATTCTATTTTTGACGATGCTTAAAAGATTTTTGCTCGTCATTTCCTTCCCTCCGATGTTTTGTATCTAACAATATTGTTCATTGTTTAATTCCCAACTGACATTGTTTGACATTTTCCTTCCCTTAGATATTATATTCAAGCATACAATAAGTAAATAACTCGTTGTATACTGCCTTTTTTGTATATTTTTGACGAACGACAGTCACTTTAGGGAATCATCCCCTTCCTTACGGTCGCTGCATGGAACTACCCTTACCTATAGCTACATGCGCACATCAGTAAATGATAAGAATAGAACTTCCGAGATGAAAATAAATGTTGCCATTTAATAAAATAAATTAATTTAAAAATAAAATCAAATAAAATTAGCAAAATAAAATTGTTTCTAATATCTTTTCAGTGATTATAAAATTAAACAAAATTATAATCTGTAGGTATTTGTTACCATGAGTCTATTGTTGTTGGCAAAAATCTTAAAATAATATTTCTTAACTCCAATTCCAAACACCTTAACCTCTAACAAAAATACAGGTCTGTACAGAAATGATTTATAGGAGAAATTACATGATAGATACAAATGGTATACAATCTTGCGTATTTTCAAAAATAATATCTATCCATAGACAGTCTATTTCCACGACGTTCCCTATCATTCGAAATATCCTTTGTGCCGCTGTTACAAAGAGACAGTAGAGCGAGCGATGGGGTACTGTTCCGTTCTTGACGTGTGCTCGCTTCCGCGATCATCAGTTCTGCCTGATTGTTCAAGGCGCGCTTCTTACTTCATGTACGACATAACTATCGATGAGTAAATAAAAAAAAGATATAAATAAATATAACAAAGAATATTTGACAGCTGACATGAAGTTTTAATATTAATTTACAATCTATATACATATCATAAATGCTAACGTTTTTAAGGATGTTTGTTACTCTTTCACGCAAAAATGACTACATGGATTAATATGAAACTTTACTATATTAATCTATAATTAATATACATATTATAAATGCTAACGTTTGTAAGGATGTTTGTTACTCTTTCACGCAAAAACTACTAAATAAATTAATACCAAACTATACTGTAATATAGTTTATACATATGAATAACACATAGGATACAATTTATAAAGATTTTGTATAATTTGACCATAATATAATGATAAGTATCAAGTAAGTGGGACAAATTTCGACCCCCTGAATCTTGGCATGCGCTGCCTAAGCCGGCGGAGTTACACGAAGATATTGTATCGTGCAATTGTTTGCCTTAATTACTTCTAAATAAAAGTTCGCAACAGCATATATCTACCTTTAATATTGAAACCATTAAATCCTAAATAGTGAGCCATAAATACAACTAAATTGATGTTTTTTTTTACAAAGCACATTTATCAATATACTTTATAAATGTTAAGTTATATTAAATGACACAGACAAAGACGATTATTTGCACAAATATGGGTACAAATTTAAGAAATGTAAGTAAAACATAGAAATGTTTTTTACATCACAAGAAGTCATACGAATGGCTTGCGGCCATTATACAATATTTAACCAGACCCGCCTCAAATATCAAACACTCCTCAATCACTCTCGCAAGCGGCATGAACTTTATTATTCACACCGCGTGACATTACTATTATTACTTTCAAAACACACGAAAGTGACTTCCGATCGTACAATAGTAAAAAAGGGTTGCACTTTGTCTCGAAGGACTTTTCGAACGCCGCTTTTCGAGCCCTTCGGAGACCTGAATGCATTGTGCATAGAGCCCTATGCGTTTGTTCGTATTGTTGTTTACCCTATATCGTATCGGTGCTACAATTCATACTTTCCGAACGCATGTTATAATGGGCGTGATAAAATCGAAGTGAAGTGAATATGTATACCAAAAGTATTTGAAAAATTCTAGAATGTTCCTTCTTACCGTTTATTTTTCTATTTGCAGGTTACGAGTAAATCAATCGAGTTTTGATACATATTCAAATCAGTACAATTTATTCAAGTGCTAACAATAAAAATACTGTGGTCAGTATTTATTTGTTATATAAAAACGAAATAAAATCTTCCATTTTCGTTGTTTATTTACATTCCATCTAATGCGATCTAAAATCGTGCAATAAGCAAAACTCACAAAAATCTTTATTAATGCAAAGAGGTTTTATTTCATTTACGTAGAATTTTTTTTTAATTAATGCACCTAGTATTGAAAAACCATGGATGTTTCTTTGTGTGTAGTATTGTTCGAAAATGCGACTAAAAAAGGTTTTTACCCACAGCAATTTCAAAGTAAAATACTCTCTGTTTCTGACAAAAAAACAGGCGAATTGAGTACCTCCTCCTTTTTGAAGTCTGTCAAAAAGTATCAATGACAATAACACTTACCTTTGAGTGAGAGAAGAGACCAAAGATTGCATCAAACGGCACGGACTCCGCACCCGCCAATCAGTGTTTGGGGGGACGTTTAAGTGCGTTGCCGTGTTGCGCCACTGAGCCAAGTAATCTCGCTAAATGATACAACTGTCACTATATTTTTCTATAGACATACAGAAGGCGAAACAAAATCTAAAGTCTGCTGCTCTCCGCGCTTTAGCAACTGTTGAAATGGAATAAACTTTGAGTACTATAAAATGACTTCGTGTGACTATGAACTCACCTGTTGGTACGTGAGGTGCGGTATAGGGTTATCCGTAACTATTATATGTTGTATTTTATGAAACTTATAAAAAATAGGTCACTCATAATTCGTTCATAACAAGTACTTAGAAGATAAAGATTCTTGTTTGTAAATTATAATACATTTTTCCCTTGAAAAGTATTTCTAACATTATTTTCTTAGTGTTCACGTGACTCTCTCAGTGCGTTTTTTTATAAATAAAAGAAAAATGAAATTCGGATAAGTGGTTGTAAATAAATTTAGAAAAAAAAACATTTTATAATTATAAGATATATAAAGTTAGATTTGATCAGTTGCGGAATAAAGTACTTATGTAAATTAATTATTTAAGAGTTACATTAAAAAACCTACTTTTCCGCTTAATAAGAATAAAATCATCTATATTTGAGGAAGCACTCAGTCAGATTAGGACGCGAGACGTTCTGTTGCCATAAACATAAACTTTCCGGCACCCACTAAGTATGCTGTTAAGAGCTTTTTAAATTTATTCACCCTTCGATTTTCGAAGTTACAGCGAACTTTGAGGAAATTCAAGCGATTAAGCCGAAGCGAATGCACGAAGTTAAGGGTTGAATTTGCATAAGGACCGGCGGATGTATTGTTGGGAGCAAACGCGGATGATAAGACACCCAGCTCGTCTAGACTCCAGTATGAATTTCCTATCGACTGCTCATTTGAAGTTTAAACGTTTAACATTTTTAATCTACATAAAGTTGACTTTATTAGAATTTATCACAAAAATACTGAATGTATGATGCTGCGGACGGGTCTCCTTTGATAATAAGGACGCTTAAAGGAGTTGCCACGCTGGCTAAGTTCGGATTGGTGTAGGATATGTAAGTTTTGTCGTGGTATTTTTCTACTCCGTTAGAAGGAGTGACATTAGAATTTTGTATGCATCGTTAAATAAGACTTAAATAGTATAAAGGCAGAGATTCGTGACAGAATTTGAACCCAAACCCAAGCAGTGGAAAACTGATATTCAAATCAAAGGAACACCATGCTCTACTTGAGAACACTTATAGTACAATTATTTTATTGTATCTTTAAATTAAAAATAAAATGCTTACAAATTAATTAAACAATCATATCAAAAATTATTACTCTGCTATAGATTAAAAAAAAACTAATTGCTTTATTAACGATCATGACTTGCATATACAACGTAACAGCTTTAAGCTTATATGGTACAAATATGTTCAAGTACTCCCATTGTTATGGGGACGGAAGGAAACAAGTTTAGGGGTAACAGAACAACGGAGTAAAAGGTGTCAACTAAGTTCCGGTACAGCGAACTTTGTACATCATTCATGTTTAAACATCTGCATCCACTGCAAGCGCTAAGCTATATTCATGCCAAGCTATATTTAGTTTTAGCTATAACCACATATTTAGAAATTGTTAAACATCAAAATTTAATCGCAAAAAGTAAGAAACTTTTAAACTTGGACGTCAGTTATCAACTGTGACATGAACACCGCTCAAGTAAATAATCCGACGACTAACGTATCTAGCGAAAAATTACAAGGACAACCGACCCCAAATCGAAATGGATGATGACTAGGCAAAGAGGAAAGACGTAGAAACATTAAAATTGAGTAAATATACAAGAACTTTCAAAAACATTACACTGTTTCACATTAAATGTAAAGAACAAATTTTGTTCTCTTTTCCACATGTGATTTTAATTATAAATGTCTTATAATTTTAAAGCCCCTTTGTTCCTTTCAAAGTTAGAATTACCAATGTGACGCAGTCCTATTTTATGAGATAATGGTCAACCACAATCATGTTGTGTAATAAAAAAATATTAACATGATTTCTTCCCTATCAACGTTATGACAATATTAAATTTCGATAGTAAAATTGTACAAACGTTGAGAAATATTAATGTTTATTCTATTATAAATTTCGCTTGTAAATCGTCGCGTTAGCTGTGTATCAAGCTTTAGCCCCGTCACCTCGCATCACTCACGCATCACCGATCTGATGAGTGATATAAATCAGAGCCATTTCGTACAAAAGCACTCCTTAGCGGAACGAGTGTGTTAAAAGCACGATTTGTTATGTTTTGTGACGCTCGCGCGAATATTGCTCGTCGTTTGTTTTGGGCGCGCTCACAAATCATGCTCACAAAATAGTTCAGCACTTAATATATGAGGGGACGTTACAGCCAATGATGACCATCGCAAGGTGGTCTCATGTTTCGCGGTTGGTAAAAATTAAATCAAATAAGTATTTCTGCTATCATAAGAGGTATTTTAATAAGTGTTTCATTGTATGTGGGCATTGTGGGCTTGCCACAATAGTAGAAAAAAAGTATTAAAAACAAATTAGCGATCTCAAACTAAAATGGAAAAAAAAGCTTGAAAGTACCTGCAACTGTGTGCTAAAGGCTGTTTAAAAGACATGGTGGAGAGCTCGCGAGCCGAGTACCCTCCAATTAGAGCCGCCGACGCGAGTGTTGTCGAATGTCGCCGCTAGAGTGCGCCTCTAGTCGGGTATCGTGCAACTAGTCGACGGGTAAAACCACTTATAAAGCATTTATGACTATATCGAGTGATTTTTTACATACGACAGCTGATTACAGGGCTTCTTCACAACTGCTGATGTCCTGGAACCTACTCCACGTTACTCAGATTCTAATTGGCGAAGATGTGTAGAATGTTTTAAATGTGTTTATTTACTACACTATAATTAAATGAAACTTTTGTATATACGAGTATGTAAATGACATTTATTTACTTACGAATTTATTGTTTTACTGTCGTGGGTACTTAGTCCCGTAATCAGAACACAATGGCTAAGAAAATATTGAAAAAAAAATTCTCATACGATTTAGGCGGGTTGTAAGGCGTTGTATAAGATATGTTTCGCCTGTAAAAATCTCGTAGCATATTCAAGTATTCAATGAACAAATCGATATTTTACTGTTAAGACGGTCAATGTGATAAAAGTAAGTAATATGTTCAGAGCCGGTCAATTATTCGCTTCGCATGATACAGAGAGTATTTTATTTCCCTCATTATACAGATCACTGCGCTACCTACGGCATCTTTGATCTCGCATACTTCGACAGGAAATCCTGTGAGTCGAGCGGGGGTAGGGGGAATTGTTTTCGAGTATTCCGAAGTGCGGCTGAACTCTCAATTAAGAGGTATTTAGCAATAGCCGAGATTTTTACGTGTACCGTATAGCTGATGGGAGAATTTGTTTCGAACTAACAAAGATTAAGGATAGCAAAAGGGCTAGGATTTTTAAAGACAGCACAATGAATCTGTACAAGCTGAGGGCTATGCTTTTTGTTGAGATTTATTTTGTTTTGTTTTTTATTTTAGTAGCTTTTCAGAAGGTGAATCTAAAATATCGGATGTCAAACTTGTTACAAGTTTTTTTTTTTCAAACTGCTTTCTTCGTGCTGACATACGCTAGATAGAAGATTTATTTGCAAAATTACAGGATACTAGGCTGAGCGGTTTCGGCTGTGCATCGATCTCTGGGTAAGTTAGTCACTTCCTTTTTGCATAGATAGATTGTTACTGATCTATATTCAACATTTTTGCTTAATTGTACCGGAAATTGCGTGCATCACCAATATAGTAAGCGAATACAGTATTTCTTTCTTGAAAAATTACAGTACAATATAATTTACGTCAACTAATAGGTATTGTGTACTTTTAAATCCATACTAAGTTTTTTATGGAATAATCATGCTTGATATCTAAACAATAGCTAAGTAATAGCTTATTTGATATCTATTAGAGACAATAAGCATCTTCAGTCTTTTGTCCACAAAAAATATGCGTCGTTAAATCTGCGAACGTTAATATTAAAAATATTTTATTCTATTATTCTCGCGCTGTAACAGCCTTCGCTCCAAACGCTCGGAAAACCTTCATCTATATTAAAGGATTTCTTTAATAGAATGCAAGAGAACCCATGGAACTGTGGAGCGTGGTAAATGTTATAAGAGATCGACTTTTTTATTTCTTCCTAACATGTCTACACGAAAGCATTACTATGGTACCACCGATTCTGTAAAGCATGATAAATTTTAAACAAAAATCTAGGAATTTATTAATTTGATATAAATAGTTTTTAAAAGTGAAATCATTCTTGTTTACAATAAAAATGGTATGCGTTCATACTCCTATTTCATTCACAGACACGCACGCACGCACACATACACGCAGACGCACGAGATTTTTGCTAACTTTCACGTTTTATTAGCACGCTTACTATAAGGCAGTTACATTACAATCCATCGCTCGTAGCTTAAAAAGCGCTTCAATACAGAGCAATGCCGGAACATGGTCTCAATTATTAAACAATGCAATCGCCGCGACCGGCTCAACCCTGACGTAAATAGTTGATTCCTAGTATTTGGGTCAAGGAACGCGGGTATATGGGTCTCGCGCCTACTGTCCTACTGTCCAAATTATTGACGACACATTTCATCCGGTCACTACTATGCTCGGAATGCTGATGGATACCTTTGCAAGGTTTGCGCACTATAAGAGTCAAAGTACTGCAGCACTTGGTCTCATACATACATTGATACCTATTTCCAGCAGACGTAGACAAAGATTATAGATTTCTATTGGTTCTGGCCATCTTTTTTCGTCTCTTTCACACTCCCTAATCGGTATTGACTCAACTGCTTGCTGCCAATTTGGTCAGCTTGGCGGAATATGTTTCGGACCGCACAATCGAAAGAAAGACTTCAAGATGCCTTAATATAGTTGCAGAGAAGCGAAATGATAACTTTAGCAAAGAAAGAAAGAAAGAAAGAAAGAAAATATTTATTCAACACATGTACCACCTACAAATCATAAGAAAACATCAACA
>DWUN01002093.1:0-14682 GCA_018249975.1 Passova gellias | reverse complement strand
CAGTCTCATCCCTATAGCCCTGTGAGAGGTTCGTTGCAGATGTCCATGGGCGGCAGTGGCCACCCGTGACTGCTGCTAGCTTGTTCACTACTCTCATAAGGTAAAAAAAAAGAAATTAAACAAAGCGAGACATTTAACCAGGAATGTACATTATAATTCTATCAACATCCTCTCAGTCTACTGCTGCACATACACTTCTATAAGTTAGTTTTACTAGTAGCATTTGAGTTAATCACAGAACAAAAGTCGCCGTTTGTCTGAGGGAAATAACATAGCAATTACCGTCTGCAGAAACTTTGAACGGTTTTCACAGCTCAGTTTACAAACATTCCCCAACCCCAACCTTATTGCTTTAAACTACAATCATATGTTACGACAGAAAATGGTCACTATCAAGTACATAATATCCACATCCATGTATCTTACATTTAATACAAAAACTTTTTGAAATTAAATGGAGTCGGTAATGAATAGCTTGTAAAAGATTTAGCGTGCCGATAATATGTCTGTGTAGTAATTGAATAATCTTAACATGACACAATTAATTTTATCAAAGTTAGTAACAATTACGAAAACAAGCCATAAAATAAACAAGTAACACAAAAGAACTTAACAGAACTGTTTGGTTACTCCCTACTGCTGATGGACACGCGATAATACAATTTCTTTTTCACAAAATTATTATCAACGTATTATTTATCACGCTCAAGTTGACACTTGTGAGTATTTTGTGCTCATTTGCTACTCTGTTCACTTTATACACGTGGTAATTGCTGATAATGTCACTGCTGAAGGAAAATATTGATGGGAAAGAACATACGCCCCTAAGAGTAGTCGATAATTTTCTTTGAGGCATGTGAAGAATGTCAACAGGCTTTTGGTCAGCATGGAACTCAATCTCTTTTTGATCTAAGAGACAATCCGCGTCAAAATTGGAAAAATAAAAGAGTTGTGGTAATGATGATTTAAAGATAACATCGTCGAGAAACGTAATTTATTGTATGGGTATTGGTACATTCATGCTTGTTAGTTACAAATTCTGTTTAGTATTGCTATCATAGCATAACGATTCGTTTTCATTAACCTTCCTTCGCCCTCTGGTGGGCACAGGGATTTCCTCGGAGACCTCACTATTTCGACCTTCGATTTTATGATTTACTTTTCCCAGATATCCTGTGCTATTAGGTATCTATCTAACTCGTGTATACTTTATCTAATGTCGCCTCATTTTATTTGTATAATGCATCGTCTGTACAAACACAAATGTATTACTTATGTATATATAGATATAATATTGATAACAAATACACTGATTGTATCAAAATACCGATTGCATAAATTGAGAGTAAAAAAACGTTCCCGTTCGCAAAATAGATGTTGATAAAATAACAAGTACCGAAATAAATATACATTTCAATGATAGCGAGGGATGGTGTCAAAGTTACCAATTGTTGTAGCTGGAATTTCAATTAGTGACGTAAAACGGTCGCATGTAATAAGCTGTATATAAACGGAGGCACCTATGCGTATACTTATTTGTGTGTACTTACCTAGGTATATAGATTCATTTATTATTATAGAAAATTTAGTTTGCAATAAAGAATATTATTATATTTGTAGTATATTAGGTTTTTGATAACTTTTCCATTGCAATATATAGACCAATACGTAAATACAGAATTATAACTACAATAATAATTTTCATGTTGGCAATGTCAAGTGCGACGCGATGAACAATCTGAATATTAAGGGACACGATTTTTTCATATATTATCTCATATAATTGTATGAAATATTCGTTATGTGCCTATATAGGAGCAGTATGTTGAAATAGGACAATCAAGGTAACATTGCCGATGAAAGCTTACCCTAGTGAAGCGGTCATAACGGCAACAATGTGTGCTCAGGGGACAGGCACGGAGAGACGTGACGCGCTACATCAACATTTGCACGGATTGCGGTTCTTAATTAATTGCACACACCGCTCACCGACTCTCCCAGGGATGTTATTTTCGCCGCAACAAAACTCGCACCACCAAATAGGGGCGCTATTTAACTCGGGATGAAACCGTGCGATTAAATTAATTAAAAAGGAACTCTTGTTTTTGTTTTGCTCTAAACAACCCGTTAGCGGATAATAACAAAATTGTAATGTCTGAAAATGTATCAAGACACAAAATGTACCTTGCGAGTGAAATAAAATATTGCTTTTGAGATAGATACAAACAGGTTCGCTATATTTACAACAGATAAAAGATAGCCGCTGAGCGCAATAACGTCAGGTCGTATTGATGATAGTGCTGTACCATCATGTCACATATTACTCGGAATATCCTTTGATAAAATAATTGCACCACGCAATATCAAACCTAAATCGATTGATATAAAATGACGAAGATCAAACAGAGCATAGAGCACCATACATTGAAAAACAATTTAGCATTGTTTTAATGTATCTATATTAAACTGTATGTAAAAGGAGATCCTTCAGGAGATATTTCAATATCATACAACAATAGAAGATAATTTGCGTACAAAAGCGAATAAAACCCAACTTTTTGGTAAAGTTTATTCGCAAAAGCACCCGTTGTAAATAACAAGCTACCGAAGTAGGTGCTTACCGTTATTGATGTTAAAATAAACACAAAGCTTGGTAACTTATACTTTGTAATGTAGAGTTGAAAATGCAAATATTTGACTTTTTGCAATTTAATAAGTTTGATTTATCTAAGCCCTCTTGTTTTTTTATGCCTTTGTGGTAAATATGGAGGTTTTAATAGAAATGTTAGTTCGATCCGATGCTAAAATGCATTATCTTTAGTGTCATCGTTTGCTACCAGGACCGATTCTAGCTTGTTTTTAAACCTAACAAGTACCTAGAAAATTTTTGAATAAGAAAATCCGTACTTTTATTAAAAAAGGGACTCGCCTGACTTTTTAGTAACGAAAATTGTGTAGGTGTATTCCAATGGGCTCGTGGAGGTTCATTGGATATGGCGACCTTTTCCCTCCCGTTAGCAAACCCGTTCGGCTCTTTACCGAGTGTTCGGAACTCTCTGGATTTACGGGAAACGCAAATGTGTATTATACTGTTTTGTAAATCTTTTCGGGACCAATCGTCGGTGAGTGTTTGTCGCACGACGTCTCGCTGTGTACGAAAGATTTTTCTTTAGACATGTACTCAAAATGTCACTTTATCGGTAGGTCATATTGATATTTGTATCTTAAATATAACAGAAAAAAGATACTTTATAGATCGAAGGCCAATGAACTGCACTGTTAACTCGTAACTTTTAAGAACGAACGTCACCTATATCTGTAAAGATGATACTTGTCTATGCTATTTATATATTCTATACATTATATTTCATCAAAGCTTAGAAAAATATTTCGCAGCAATATATTAATGTACAGATTACATACCTATTTGTCTAAATCAATTCACATTGTGTTAATTCTTTACACATTTTCACCCATTTCTCTTTACTTCGTTATATGACACCTCAATTGGCACTGAGGTGAGATTGCGTAGCGTACAAAATTTCATTATAAGACAGAAAAGTCCATTAGGACAGCGGTTACGACACCGAGTACCTATGTTAAAGGTCATCCCTGTATGAATCAGTGAGGGTAACGCAAGGAGAAATTTGAACATTATCAACTGATATAAACAGTATATACCAAGTAGAGAAAAGTTCTCCATAAAGATAAAGAGGAATTTTCACAGATTTGATTTATAATGGGTTTCGGTTATTATATGTAGACAGAAATAATAATATTCATCTGAATTATCATTTCAAATCGTTAATTTAAATATGTATATAGATACCCTAATTTATATAATACATTTATATTGCTCAAGAACTGGTAAACAAGTATATAAGTCATTGGTAAACATGTAGATTAATTGATTAAACCATACCTAAACATAATTAATCACCTCGCACTGCTTCACTACATCGTATAAAACAAAGTCGCTTTCTCTGTCCCTATATCACTATGTATGCTTAAATCTTTAAAACTATGCAACGGATTTTGATGCGGTTTTTTTTAAATAGATAGAGTGATTGAAGAGGAAGGTTTATATGTAAAATAACATGCATTAAATAGTGGAGAAATACTGTCATATTTTAAATGGAAGAACAAAGTTTGCCCGGTCAGTTAGTATGAAAAAAGACTTTGAATGTCAATGAATTTTAAATTACGACGTAGATCATAGACAAATAATTCCCTAATGATCAAGGTACTAGTTAACCTACCAGATCCTGTTTGAATCTCACGTACAACTAATTTGTACACTTAAAACGTTTCCATAATTGACATCATCTTAAGATATTTTTATTTGTTTCACCTTTTTTATCTTTAAGAGCATGCCCCTAACACGTTGACCTCGTGTAAAAATATTGAATATTATATTCTGATAATGAAACATAAATGTATTACTTTTTTAACGTATTTACGTTTACAAATCAGTATAATCTATTTAATTACAGAGTTCACGTTCGATAAGATCGTCACAGAACACTACCACGGACAGTTGAATTGAAAGTGGAAAAGCGAAAGAAGTTACTAAATCCATAATAGCTATATATACATATACATTAAAATAAAAGGATAGAAATGGTCCTCACAGTTAAGCTGCGAAAGACTGGCCCGGAGCAAGGACGGGTCCGCGAGGGGTGAGGGCGAGAGACGCGCAAGCCGCAGTTAACAATTACGTATTACGGTCATTCGTAATTACAAGGACAGAGATATGGCGGATCAATACGGTACAAGTGTTATTGATTAACACGCCAGTTTGTGCGATCTTTGATATGATATTTCTGTTAATTGTATTTCGCAACCGCCTACAATAACTAATGGCTTTTTGCCACTCTAGGGCCGAACAAAATTATGCATCCTGGCTGACATTAACTTTATTTAACATATGAGTTAAAAGCATAAAGCAGAACATGAATTCCTTTTTAAAAGATTACGTTTCAGCTAGAAGCCAGTCGTAACGCTTAAATTATTACTATTATGAGTTCCTTTATGCCTGAAACTGTTGAGAGCTGGAAGTTCTTGCGGGCTGGCCTAGTTAGCATATCTCGAAAATCAAATGACGTAGATCTTTCATTCGACATTATCATAGTACGCTACTTATGGTTATATTCTACTTATGTACAATTGCAAACATTAATCGGAATGTAAACATTTATTAACACAAAATATTATAACTAGTAAAGACTAAACCGCCGGCCACTGTTACTGAAAACTGTACAATAATCCTTATCAGTTACCTATCCTTATCACGTAATATTGATTAATAATAAATTGACATTGATTTTAAAACCATATCATAGCGGAACTTATAATTCGTCGTCGAAGGTAATGTCTTTTATTCAACGGATACTCACAATAATCGCATAAACATCCCAATATACCCGACCCGTCTGGATCGTGCTAACGGCGGAACTGCGAGGGCGAGGAATTTCCTCTTTTGTTCTTAGAATCACTTATGTATTGAATATGATTACCGTCTTGCTCATTTTCTTATGCATGGTCAGAAATTATTATTATTTATTGCTTTCAATTTTGTGGACTGTACTAACGAGATGCCTGTGGAATTCCACGACTTAACTTATAAAAAATCGCAATTATAAATGACTTATAATGAGGCTTTAGACCTGTATGAAGCGAAATTATTTGACACTTAAGTCTGTTTTATGGGGTACCTGCATAATATTTTATTTATATTTAGATTATTTTATTGATGACTAGCTTTTGCCCGCGACTTCGTCCGCATTGAGTAGTGACTTTATGATGCCGAGGTCTAATAGATATATAACAAAAAAAATTCATCGAAATCCGTCCATTCGTTTTTGTGTGAAAGCCGGACAACAGACAGACAAAAATTTCAAAATATTTTTTTTTGACTTGTGTTACTTGTATGAAGACCCCTAGGCGTATTTTTTTTATTTTTTAATCAATGTACAGAATTGAACTCTTCTACAGTTTCGTTATATGTATAAATAGATAGATAGGTAGATAATGCCAATAATTTAGTTTCCAGCACAAAATAAATGGCGTCAAATTTAATCTCAAATAAATTTATTCGGTTAGTATTTTAGTATATAGTATTAGTATAGTTCTCTCCGATACGAGCCAGAAATAGTCATCCTTCAATTTGAAATCGGTTTCGAATGTCATACTATAACACATACGTATGACTTTTTAAATAGTCATAATTTGTGTTGTCTGGACTTATATATTTGTATAACTGACCATAGTACGTTGTTTAAATCCATTTGTTATCATATTGTACCTATCCATTGTCGGCAATAGCTACCATGCTTAACACATCTGCTACCTATATCTCATACAACACATACAGTTTGTAACACGTAATGAATCCGATTTGTAAAATATCTATTGAATAAAAATAAATCAAGTATCTAATATCTATTAAATTGTTTTATCCATAGTAATATTATAAATGCGAAAGTAACTAGTCTGTTTGTGACGTCATCACGGCCAAACCACTAAACCGATACTTGAGGGTCTTGGGTGAACATAGGCTACTTTTCCCCCTTCTTTTTTTAATTTTCCAGGAATTTCAATGTTTTACCAAAATGTCGCAACTTTAACACAGAGAACTTTATGACACACTGATTTCCAGGCGGGCGAAGCCGCGGGCAAAACTAGTCTTTAATAAACATTTGAATCAAAATTTTATACTCGTGCTTTCGTTTACGTTTCAGTGTATGCTAAGCGATGATTAGCGAAAGGGTTGGAGTCAAGGATCATGTAATATTTACCCTCATTCAGGTAAGTGCTTTCACGGCAGGTGTTGACGCTAAATTGTTCGCACAGAATAAACTCTAACCGCATGAGAGTGTTTGTGAAGCTAGCAAGTACAAACAGATACTCGTAGCATGCGTGTAATGTCTAGTGGATACCAGGTACCGCTTCGCCGCAGAGACTGAATTGTTTGAAACATGAACTATACGAGTATATAATCAAGGTGCGTAAGCATGTGAAATAAGCCTTTATAGAATTTTTTCGACCCTTTTTACTGTTTCACTGCCGGACACGGGTCTTATCTTATAGTGAGAATGAGATTCAGATGCAGACTTCTTACCAAATGAAAAATGTGAAACACATCAACGTTACTATATTATTTTGTATGTACTCAAAACGTGGCAAATTGATAAATGAAGTTAAGCAAAACATGAAAAGTATGATATGAGTATAGGTTTCCTGGAAGATATTGCAATTTGTGTGATAGGACTGCCTATTGCATACTTGCATTGTAAAAACTTTAACTACTTACATGTTAATTTTGTGTCGAATGAATTGTGCAATTAAGTGTGTCTCATTACATTTTATCGTTCTGTACACCACATTGTAAAGTATTATAAAGAATATATAGAAGGAAAGCATTAGGTATATAGTGTTATTAAAATCGCTAGCAACAAATAAACTTTTGCAGAATACTTATTTATGAAAATGAATAACAAAGCCTCCGAGAATAAGTCTTTTGAAGGCTTTTAAATGTACGCTAAAAAGGGCGTTACAAAACTTTTGTTTTAAGATTTTAACAAGTTTCCAAGAGCGATAGAATAAAAGTTTAATACCCTGTAGATATACATATTTATTTTTATTTGTATTGATTACTTGACAAAATTTAGTTTACAATTATGTTTATTTTTATTATACCCTTGAGGCACTACTAAATAACTTATCAGGTTAAGCAACAGACCGGACGATAGATGGGTGCTGTTCGCCCCACTGCTAACATTGCGATTCCATTAAATCTTCAATTACTGAGAGTGACCAAGCGAACTCCGATGCAAATTATTTCATACGTGTGTTTATCAGTAAGTCGTCTATCGGAGTATTTATCGCTTTAAAGAACAAAGAAAATGCCTAACCATCCAAATTAGCTTTTAGCTGCCACCGCATATCTTGATGAGTACTTTTCTTTCCATGTTATTATTGTGATACGGTACAAAATTATCTTTAAATCTGGGCGTCTGACAACAAGCATCTGTTCCTTTTACGAGTACAACATAAATACAGCAACGGCAAATATCGCGGATGCCTCCACAGAGTCAAGATGCTGGCATCGTAATTTTAATGTATTTAAATTGGAATTACTGGCCCCCTTGTCCCGTCCTTCCGTCTATGTCCACGAGAGCGACATGGCATAAATTAAAGTTAACGTTCAATCTCTGCCTGAATGGAAAGCGGCAACTGTCGTTCTAATTACAGTAGAAGTTTAATTTCGAACTTTTGTTTACAGAATCTAAAAATAAAGTGCCCTTGTACGACTGTTCAATATCTATAATTGTTTCTTGTCACTGTGTGTACATAAATAAAATAAATTTAAAAAAAATAAAAAATATGTCCAAACCGATAATGTGAAAATTAAATATCACTCACTATATCATTCAAGTAAAATATCGCAAGGAAGTCTGCACCACCTTAAGGTATGTGTATAATAAGATTTTTGAGGTGTGTAAAGTTTCCCTATCCGCTTTTGGTCAGCGTAATAGGCTATGGTGTAATCTATGGTATATGGTATGGAACAATAGAAAAGTTAAAAAAATTCAAATAGAATTAAACATAAATAGTCAAATTTCATAGCCAATGTTCAGAAACGGAAATATTACCTCTAGGGGGTTCGGATAATGCGAGTGCAATGTTACATAGATAAGCAATATAACCTTCATATAAAAGCACAATATTTTCCTTAATCTGAACTAAATGAGTAAAATAAGGAAATCAAATGGGTTCGAAGAAAATCGGAAAATCCAATCATAACACGTAACACCTACACACGACTGATTGTTATAGGTATTATGATTTTTAATTTTGGCACGAAATACTCTTGAGGATTGTAATAAATTGAGGATAGTACACATAGAATACATACATTTGTGTAAGTATATATAATCTGTATCATATATAATCTGTAATTTACTTTTCTACAGCCAATTAACCATTTAACTAAAAATATAATAGGTTGTAATTATTTCTTAAGTTTATATTCTTCCAGTCAAAACTCGTCGGAATGGCGATAATTTCCACGAAGCATTATCTCCTGAATACCGGCTCCGAGATAAAGAGCATATCTGTACGTAAAGACTAAAAAGGCAAAGCGGGGTTATCTTAAACAGTTGCTATAACTGGTTGGCACTGTTTTCCCGTTCTCATTTAATTTTGTAACTTCTGTAGCAAAAGACGATCTCTACATCTCAAGTAAGTCATATTTAAATTACTTCAGTTTTTTCAACACAACATTTTTACGCAATAAACTTGTACAACGACGAATATATGATATTGTTGTAGATCTATTATCCGTTGAATTTAAAATTTATTTACTTCTAATGTTATTATGTATATAGCCATTAACTATTGGAATTATCAAGGTGTCAAACTTAAATCTTTCAGAACTTTCCTTTTAAAAAAAACCAAATTTTAGAAACGTTGTTGCTTTTATTTTAATTATAATATGAACTAAATTATACCTATATGAAACAAACTTGAATCTCAAAAATATCTTTCATTCTTTTCTTTTATCCATTCTTATGGTAACTTCCTTAGCCCGTATTTATGAAGGTAAGTGCTGGCCCTTATTAGGAAACTGAATAATGCCATTTTAGATCATCTTTATTATGAAAATGTTTGCTATTGATGTTCAGTCTACTATCTGACGTTCAGTCTATTATCAGGTAAATGTAGCGTTACTTTTCAACCGTGTAACTATGACGTGAATTTCAAAATTTCAAAATTGCCTTTTACAAAGCTCGAAAACCTCATTAGAACGCGATCTAAATATTGCCGATGTAATAATATTACACATTAAATCAATATTTGTCACCGCCAATAGTATACCTAACTCAATTTACATTACATACTTTACTTACACGAATGTATTAAAATAGACTGCACAGTGAAACTTCCGAATAAGAATCTCATTGTTTTCTTGGCAAGTTAAGAAAAAATTCACGACAAAACACAGCGTTGAATAAAACTTCATTGTCTTAAGTTTTAATGATCGCTAACGACGCGACGTAAATATCCGTTGTTCCAGCTTAAGTTTTGTCATAGTCTTAGCTACGCTTATATTACTTTAAAACAGTAGAGTTCGTTCATAGCTACTTAGCTTCATTGAGCAAATGAGATATGATTACCTGATTTATAATTACCGACAGCCAAACATATCGATAGTGAGTAAATATTTATGAGATAGATTTAAGACCTAAATACAATTTGTGGGTTACACTTTTTCCAGAATGAAAGGTGCGCTGGTTCTTTTTGTTCTGGCGTGTGCGTTGGCGTTGGCGTACGGGGACCTGGTCTGCGGGTCCAACTATTGCAAGCAGAATCCTTGCACCGCCCGCATCGCATCAAGCAGCTGCCGTTCGCCGTCGCAGTATCGCGCCAACCATGCCGGCAAGTGCGCTTGCTGCCCGGCGTGCGTTACCTTTTTAAGTACGTACATTGTTTTTTTTTTATATTAACTGGGGATAAATACACAGACGGCTGTCGGATTCTAAATTAGTCAATTGAATTCCTATGTTATAGTAACCGAATAGCTGATAAATATACATATAAATAAATACAATTAGGCCAGTTAATTAGAGTATTTTACACAAAGGTATTTTTATAATAGAACGTTTAAACCTATTCCATATATCTCAAACTATTGAGGGTTATAAGAGCGAAGCAAGAGACTAACATATTAAATTGGTCACCAGGTGTGCTAATGAACATTGCAATATATGTAATAGCATATGTATATATCACATGACAACAATAAAACTGCCTAGTAATAGTCAATTACGCATACAATCAAGCCGAATACACGTTCATTGTTGTGAATCTTATTATGTTTCAGCTGAGGGCGCGGCGTGCAAGACCTATAGCAAGGAGCTGGGAGAGACTCCATCCGCCGTGTGCCGCGAGCCACTTCTCTGCTTAAAAGGTGTCTGCACCAAAGTCCCAGCTAGACATTGATAACCACTTATGTAGTAATCTAAATATTTAAGCAATTAGCATACGTACTTTTTCGCGCCATTCAAATTTGCAATAAACCTCTATACATGAGTCCAGGTACTCATCATTACTTTAATATAAGTCATATTATCACAAGGACATATTATAAACGTCATAAAACTTGACAAATTGTTTTTTTTATTTTAATGATTTTATGAAGATTTATGTAGGTACGTCTATCGTAGTTTTCAAAATATGAATGATTTATTTATAGCAACACCATCTGCCAATCCTATAACCTTACCACCATTGAAACAACATCTGTTGAAGCACCAAAGTTTTCCGTTACAAAATCCTATTTGCATAAAGTTTCGAAATATTTACATAACAGAGTAGTATTTAAAGATCTTAGATTCTAAGTTATGGTCCGTGAAGATTTGTAGAATTCGCCGGTGTATTCCGGGAGGTCCGGAAAACTAGAACAAATGTTTCCTTTAAAGTTTTAAAACTTCATAAATTTTTGCCCTTAGCAATTAGCCCTTTTTCCTTCATAAATTTTTGCCCTTAGCAAACGTACAGGTTTAAATATTAAAGTACAAGCACTTTGTAATATACAACGTTCCAAACCCGCACTGGCTCCAATATTCCTAAATTGTGGGATCGGATACATCTTTATGTAATTTAATAGCTATTATCATTCACAATCATAGAAAAATTGCTGCCATTAAGTGCTAAGTTACGATGCCTCAGTTATCAGTCCCGTATTAATTGAAAGAGTAGCATAACAACAACGGTAAAAGCAGAAGGCAGAGGCGAATAAGTACTTTTGGTGGTTTTTTCACTGGTTTCATTTTTTGAAGCCTGTTATTGTTCTGCTCTCATAGTGAGAATGGTTAAGAAAAAAATCTGTTATACTGATCTAAGGCGAGCTTCACACATCTCAGTAAACATTTAGGAGAATTCTAAGGTGTGAATCCCTATTTAATCTTAAAACGAACGTAATTTTTATGAAGTTGCACAATCCGCTATGGAGCAGCCTGTATAATGCTCCACACCTCCCAGTCGCGAGAAAGACCCAAAGGTTGTTTCCAAAGGTGTACGCCAAAATAAAAATACCAGATCCCCTATAATTAGATGCTAAAATTCAAACTACTATGCTATCACGGTTGTAACTGCTACAGATGAAGTTAAACTATTTCAAAAAACGATGTAACGAACAAAAAGTTTCGTTCAACCTCTTACTTTAATTCTTCGTAATGTGGTACATTGAAACGTACTTAGCTATAATGAGTTTCTCCACTGGACTTGTTAACGTGAAATCGCACTCTGTGCTCTTTTACTACAATATTTTTTTTTCAAAGCGCTTTTAAAACCTTATATAATTAAGTAATAATATAGTGAAATCATTCAACCCTATATTATAAGGTTATACTTCAAGGCTGTTCAGTGTTTAGACGTCTGTTGTTATGAAATCCTTTCCCATGCCCCTCATCTTATCTTATGTTATATTACAGGTTATAATGTCTTTGCCTGTGATACCTACGTACTGGAAAGCATTTAAAAAGTAATTTGTTTATATCGAGTAAATATTGAAAAAATAATTTTTAAAACTCACACTTTTAACTCTACAAAATCAATATATGCAAATAATCTACACTCACGCATAAAAAAAACTTAAATTCAAACTTTCCTAAATGTCTTCATCAAAATTTTGCAACAGCAGGTAAAATTGGAACTGTTATTGAACAGTGTTAATGTATTTCTTCAATGACAATATCCTTGGTTTATACCAAACAGTAAGGTTCTTAACAATGTGAGCAACATAAATCTACATAGTGGCGTTAAGTAGCTAGCGCAGTAATGTGACTAGTAAATACGTTCATTACCGGACTTCAGCGCCCAGGCGCTGGCTTCCGTAATAAGAAACGAGCGCTAAAGGAGAATGAAAGCTCATAAAAATTTTATGGATTTCCACTGTTTGTCCCTCTCAGCGCCACTCCCCCTTCCTGCCCTCATTACAATTCAGAAAGGTAAATATTGTGAAAGAAAAAACTTTCTTTGTGAAAGCGAAAATATTAAAATTTTATTATTTCAGGTAACCATTCATTTTAAATCAGATTCGTTAATAATAGCAAGATCAGATTCCATTTCGTGCGGCAAAATCTTTAATGAATTTTTTTGACTCATCGGTATTTTCCTTTAATAAGAAACGACCACCAAAATAAAGCGATAAATTATTATAATTAAATAATAATCTGAAATCAAAATGGCAGATGGCCGTTGTTTATCATACTCCATCCACCAATGTCCCGAACTTAACCCAACATTCACCCCTTTACCCTGATTATCCTTTCAATTTATTCGGCCAAAACAGTTCTTATACACCTGGCGAACTTCAGGTAGATACTCGTACGTAAAAGACATTAATTTACCCTCTATATGCCCTGTGCAACGGCAAGAAGCCAACGGTGACTCCTCGGATGTTGCACGTGTCCACAAGCGACGGTCACCACTTACCATTAGATGGCTCGTCTGTTTGCTTGACAGAACGATAAAAAAAAACTCTACAGGTGTGTTAATATGGGCCTGTCTGTACAATTGTTATTAACTCTGACTGCAGAGTTGGAAGTTGTGCGTTCGATTCTCACGAATATAAAGATGTGTGTTGAACATGAATACTCGCTATGTGTGTGCAAAAACATTTCTGAAGATTTGGTTATCTATATCCGTAATTATATAATTTACCGGATGTTTGATTATACCATAACATAGACTCTGCCTAATTTGGGATCAATTGTCAGTATGTATGCGAAGTTGCCTCCGCATATTGTGTTGTTGTAGATAGAAGCGGCGCAGACTACAAAAATATTGTCATGGCAAAGATATTCACATAGAACTTTATTAGGTGTCATAAAAATCGTGGAAGAAATAAAATTTGGACAATATTGTCATCGTGATCGAGTTCGCGGAATATAATAAAACGATGATAAACAGATCTGAAGCAGCTATAAAGATGTATTGACAATAAATCTGACGCTTTTATAGTGGCATCTATTAATTCCATTTCGGGTTTATATTTTACCTTACGAGAACAAAATCATTTTAATTACACTTTCAACGCTAACAAAGATGTTACTTAAGTTTAATATCGCTTGTAATTTTTTCCTTTTGCACGTAGATGTCAAGAGTTTTAATATCGTGAAAATAACGGTAAAATCCAGACGCTTTCCAATGTATTTTTAAACACTAAATGTATTTAATAAGTGTATAAGTATCGAAGCAATTTGTAGGCCACTGGATGGTAATAAGTCACTGCACGCCATACACATTTCTAACTAATCTTGAGGAATTTCTTGTGTGGCGTGAGGTCTAAGTTGTAATATCTTAGTATGTCGAAAACATCAACAGTTACTTATTGGCAAAAATAACCCAAAAACTATCAAGTGAGTAGCGTAACAAGTAAAAAGGTTAACATATAATGAGAATCAATTAAAAACTCTAATTTTTATATTCAATTTTAGACGTAGACGTTCACAGGAACTAATTAGAAATTTATACATCATGAGAATCTCTCGAGAAACGAAATTAATTACATAAGGTAATTGCTTTTGAGGTAAAAGCTAATTTTAAAACAAAATTAGAGTAACATTATGTTGCTTTAACTCATATTTGGTTTTCTTTGCCTCTATATTATTTAGA
>DWUN01002092.1:0-14684 GCA_018249975.1 Passova gellias | reverse complement strand
ATCAAAATGGCCGACCATAACGATAAAGAATTCTAAGATGACTAAATCTTCTTTAATCACTTAAAAGATAAAAATTAATATAGCTTCCATGAAAACAATTATCCACTGCAGACTTATCTGGCCAATATTACCAATATTTACGATTTATTTACACTATTTAGTGAAATTTAATTTTTACACGTATCGTAGATACTGTCGGTACCGATCATAGACAAAATGAAATGACGAAGAAAGATTCATACTTGTCACAGATAAAATATTTTATTAAGTACTATTATCATTACACTTACATAAAAGTTAACGTAATAATGTCCTTATAAGGTGCATAAATTGTATAATTAATCTGTTTATAAAACGCAACTCATAACATTTTTGTTACAACGATGTTTATACTGCAATTCAAGTTTATTCTCATTTGGACCTAGTACCAGAGGTTGAAAGCAATAAAATAACGAATTATTTACTTTCTACAGAGTTGCCATTATCGAAGTAGCAATACCAATATATCAATAGAAGGAAAACATTAAAATATTTTGTAACTTAAAGAAAAATCAATGGAACGTTAGAAAAAGTGAATGTGAGAGTGTGAACTAAAATGGAATTGTACAGTCTATTGCAAAATGAAAAAGTTGTATCTCCTCATTTCATTTGATAAATAATAGTAACTTGATATGACACACCCATTTAGAATTCAATCATAGAATTTATAATTGTAAAATACTTCTGTCTTTGAATGTGTCAGGTATTTACGATTGGAAACATTTGTTTAAAGAATAAACGTGTAGGAAGAATTTTTGAACCTGCAAAAATAGTTTTTAATGTGCAATTCGACTAGGTATACTTTGTGTAAAAGATAGGCATGACTAAGGTGGAGTAGGGTTATTGCCCTAGTATACCTATAAAAGTATTAGGCACTTATCCCGCCTATCGTTTAGTCTAGGCCGAACGCGGAGTGAAATAGGTTCTAAACACGGTAGAAAAAAAGTTGTGTTACATTACTTTGGTTACGAGGTAATTGTGTATCAAAGTAGCTCAGTCATTTTATACACAACAGCATAATCGCCTTTGCCACTCTATAAATTTTACAAATATGATAAAGAGCCATGTCAAGCAGTGTTTGAATACTCATTAATTAAATGTATATGTACATATATAGACCAATTGCCCGATCATTGTTCGAGACATATCTTCCTCGTCAATTGTTTTTTTTTCGCTGGGAAATGCATTTACGCGTCCTTCTTGTTTCTAAACGTACAGAAGTACGAGACTCACTGGCTGAAGCGTTATCCTCATCTTTTTTTTTCGGCGCGATACACATGAAAAGCTTGGATAAGGCCTCCAGCACGGGGATGCGCTCAGACATGGTGGTACATGTCGACAATTATATACTTATAATATAATAACATACACAAATATTTATGTAAGTACATATTTAGTTTAACTACATATAAACTTTTGCCCAAGTAGAAACTTCAAAAGCCACCTTTTATTCATATCTATTCAGGTACAGTATTTACAAGCTGAGATAGTTCGAATTAAGCTTGATCGCTAGATCTTACATTCTACGAATATAATTAATTAGTAATTGGGAAAAAAATCATACAACGAGATGGTATTCCTTTAGAACACAATATTTATTCATTGCAGAACAATGCCGCGTGTCAATTCATTTAGACCTTAATTACGTTTTTGCTTCACTCTTTCCGTGGTCAATCGACTTATCTTCTTATTTTTGATTCATTTGTTCGTCTGGTATGGAAGGCAGTTAAGGAATTGAAAATATGTATTATTAACAATACAAGTAGGTATTTCTTATGAAACGTCGATTGTTGTATTCGATTTTTCTTATTGCTACTTTAAATACATCGCAAGGCATTTAGCGATTCCTTTGGGTGCAAACTTTTTATTTTCTTATAATAATTGTACTTGTACTAGTCATATGTTCATTTCATTAATTCGCAATGCGTTAACATATAAACACTATTTAAGTTATGCGACATATTTCAAAAAAATTACGTTACTAAGTACTTTATTGAATATAAAACAGATAATAAGCTATAACATCGTAAACAGATACATTTAATAACTCTGTCGCAGCTATTTACGCCCACCTCAAGACACAAGAATTATGTTCAAATTATACAATATAAAAATATTTCAAAAACTTAACGCAATATATTGGACCGAAGATTAAACTCAGAATGGTTTAAATTTCGTAAATTCCATTAAGGCAGGAGACCACTTTAGAATTTTCAAAAAATCGATTTTTTTACATATATCGAAAGTATGATACCTAAAGAATGTTCTGACCAAAGGAAAACTCAAAATGTCAAATATTTGCAGAGTTATAGCATTTGGAGCGCGGACACGTTCAGGTAGCGAGTCGAGCGCTCGGACCGTTACAGGAGCAGCGACCTTCGCTTCACAGTTTCCTCTATCTACCTTTTGTATGATCGGACAGGCGTTTCGAAGAATATTTTGGAACGCTCTGCCAATTCTTTTCATGTATATATTTAGCTGGTATTATATATAGCGTGAAATCTAGGTATACGAAAGGAAACGTTGCTCGAGCAATAGAATCAGTTTGGCTCGAAAGTTTGTCGTGAGCGGTTGAGTTTTTCCAACAACGGAGATGCCGAATCACGAATACTGCCGACTGGGCACGAAAGCTGGTGCAAATGGCAGAAAGCAATCGCCTTGAATGAGAATCCAAAATTGCTAGAACTCTCGCCTTTACTTGACGGAGATATGAAACAACATCTCCTGCCAATTTATCAAGATTTGTCTCGAAATGATTTGCTTGACAGATGCTTGGGTGGCCATGCCCAAAATGCCAAGGAAAGTTTCAACTCGACGATCTGGCGGATCTCTCCTAAGCATTTGAATTGTGGGCAAAAAATGGTTGAAATTTCGGCCTACATCGCTGCTGGGGTGTTCAATGATAGCTTTTCTTCAATCCTGAGGATTATGAACTGATTAGACATAATCGTTGGCACCACCTGCAGAGTTTTCGGCGAAACCACAGATGAGGCGCGAATTGTACGAGAGGACCGGAGAAGTCTTTCTGCAATAAAAGGAGCTCGTGTGGCCCGGAGAATACAGTTAGCAGAGGAAAATCAGTTTTTTAAGGAAGCCGAAGGTCTACTGTATGCGCCTGGAATCGCTGATTAATCAGTAAGTCACTACAATCAGTACTTTTCTCATGTTGAAACTTTGAACGTGATTTTCTCGAAACTACTTTTTCAAAAACTGCTCGTGTTGTAGCTCAAAAAGTTATCGGCCGATTTGGGTGAAATGTTGTGAGGTTACTCTCAGTAATATTATCGGAAGGATATACCTAAAGCTTCAATGGTAGGGTGTAAATAAATAATTTTTTCGAGGTCAAATATGTCGAAAAAGTTGTCGAAAATTCGAACTTTGGAGGAAAAAGGCTCGCAAATTTAAATTTGTCACTGTTTTATCCTTTTATAGGTATATCCTTCCTCTTAATATGTCAGTAAAAGAATGACGCGTATTACATTTTTTTCAGATCAACTGAACAGCAGTGACAACTGCACCAGTTTTCGATTTCGCGGGAAACAGGGGTCCGGCGAACTTTAATAACGCCGCCATTTTATTGGTGATCCCGGCGAAAAAAATTTTTTTGAACACTAAAAAATACCAATAAACTTATGTCCAAATTTAAAAATGATTCGATTATTTTATTTCCTTTTAAAAAATTCCCAAATTATAGTCGTTTTTTACGCTCCTAAACTGGTCTCCTGCCTTAAACGACGCCTCCAAAATAACATCAAAATGTTCGCCGCAGGTAAAATTTGCGGAGAAAGCGGTTAGCCTGAACAATGAATCAGTAAATTGGCACATTGGCTTATAATATACAGATCTGTTGTTACTTTATGTAATTACAATTACATAACACGGTGTCTATTTTTAAAAGGATATTGTTTGTCCCTTGATTCTTCATGCGAACGATCTCTGAATGGTGATTTTTCCTGTGAAACAATATAAAAAAAAATCGAAAACTGGAACATGGTTTACGGAGATGAAAATAAAATAAAACGTAAGCAATACGTATATTAATGAAGTTGGATGAGAAGAGAACTTTTATAAAATTCTTAGAATTTATTAAAGAATTTTCAACTTCGACTTGTTTTCAAGTGACAGAACTCAGAGGGTTGAATTAAATTGTAAAAGGTCCTAAAGAACAGTTGTAATGATGGGAGTTGCTCAAGATTCATTCTTCGATGCGATCCTGTTTCCAACATACACAAATGATTTTTCGTGTATTTATGTAATTATGGCTACAACAATATACGGTGAGCATGGCCTAAATGGTGTTTCAATTAGGAACGGCCGCAAACCAACAATTCTAAAGTACCAGTTGCATACCACCTGCCATTCCTTTACTGAAATGTCTGTGAACATATACAGTAAAATGTCAGTAAAAATTTCCCTACCCATTTCATGATTTCAGAGATTGAAAAATCTGTCAAGAAAAGCTTATTACTACTATTTAAACGATAAATAGGCATGTGATTGATTAAAATATTTCACCAGGCTGTCTCTAAGCACACCACAGAATAGTTATAGAGCTCTATAAGCAGATGGTAGCGAGCTGATACTAACATATACGATAAACTGTCATGGGTGTTTATTATCAGATTAAGGCCGAGCAGCAGCGTGGCAAATGTGTTCTCTTATTTAAAAATGTATGACGTTCATACTAACACCTTATATATAACGATTAAAACCATTTGGATTGCAATATAACTTACTCTTTTGTGATATTTCTCATAATGGTGATCTTCTTGAGAGCCATTTTGATGACTTCCCATCTTCACCACAGCTAAAATATGAAACACGGCTATTTAAAATAAGAGAAAATCAAAAGTTGTTTTCACAAATTTTAAAATATTAAGATAATTTCTGCTTTTTAATTTTTGGAAAACTGCTTTTGCAAAAACGACTAGCATTTGACACATTTTAAATACGGAATATTATTACGAGAAGTATTTCTCCATAAGATTTTGAATAAGTGAGATGTTTCTTAATTTGAATATATGGGTAATCTCCAAAATACTAAAATCTTGGCATCTAGTTCGGTACTAATTGGCTTTTTCCATATGCATTTTAAATAACCTATTTTGAGATACGGTCACCGAAGTGTTTTGATAAATTTTATTTACCCTTTTGTTCTTCGCGACGCCTTTTTTGTTCTAACAGGGCAGTATCTTCAGCTCTATCCTAAAAATATTAAGAAACTCAATATTTTCTTTAACTATACTTGCCACACATATGGAACAAAATTACAGAATTTTTACGATGCAACTTTGGGCTTACCAGCTTAAACTTACTTCCCTTTCAACCTTTAAATATAATTATTAAGCTTTAAAGTAATACCTTTAAAATTAGATGTGATTTGAAATATTGTTCATATTAAAAAGTTTTATATAAGAAGTCTGCAGGAATCCAAAATGGAACACCATAATGGAGTATGCTCACGGCCGCCCGCTGCCGCAGGAGAGAGCCGTGCGCGGCAGTGGGATGCGACAAGTGTTGTAGCCATATAACAACTAGTTTACTAACAATGTTATTCACTAGCGCATTTAGGAATCTCTTTATATTATGAATTATAAATCGCTTGTAGATAGATTATTTATCACCATATGAAAACTCGAAACACAAGTTTAATATAATAAGGCTTAACTTAAGCGTCGTTTTCATAGACTTACCCTTTTTCGATTCATCTTACGCTCTTTACGCTCGTCCCCTCTCACTTTAGTTTTCCTTTTCTCCTTTTCAGGTGATCTTTCCTCAATGTCTTTGTTACCCTGCTTATTCAGAAAACAAATATTGTTACTTATTCTTAAACTAAACCTAGAAAAATATGTGATCTCAAATCAACATTTATAACATTGATTTGAGGCCGCAATGTTGATCGTTATTACTGATTTCGATTGAATCGTTTATTTCCTCTTCTAGTACCAGAAGTAACATATCAAAAGGGACAATGATTAAGCATAGCATCAGAATAGAAATTTTCTTTACATTACAATGACTCTTGAAAATCTCGATCATTTTGACGTTGGTTCACATTTTGACAAACACCGTCATACACATCGACTTCTCTTCTATGTATTATGTTTTGTCTGCAATATTCGTGTACATCGATCCATCCATCCATCGTTATTTACTTTGACTAATTGATTTTCCGAGGTATCTTCCATGTTTCCAAATTTTGTATCTGGTATAGAAACTTTCGTATTTTTTTAAAATTAATTTGATATTCTGCTTGGTAAGTTGTCGTGGCACAGCAGCGAATTCTCTTGAAGAAGTTTTCTGAACGTTAACGATTTTCCAAATTTTTCAAGTGTTATGGGTTCTGTTTCAATTGACCTTTCGACAATGATAGCAAATTATGTGGGCCGACTTCAATGGTGCTTTGCTACACTGGGCTAATCGGTGACTTTGGTAAGTTCAATTCCCTTTGGCTTACACATTTTATTCATTAGAATTAACTTAATACTTTCATTTTTCTTCCTTGAAAGTAGTTGACATGATAATTCTTGATTTGATTTTCTTGGATATATTTTCAGTAACTGATTTTTTTTGATGTGTCATTTAGTTACATCATCAATCATAATCATTGATTAATAATAAGTATCGAAAAATGTTGAATTTTTATGTTTTTCATGCACATAGTTCTGGTTTGACTGACGTTTGTTTGCTATCTGATGGTAAAACATGAAATCAATATTCAAAGTCCGTTATTCCACTATATTCCTTGGATATTTCTTGAAGTTTAATTTTTCGGGTTGCTGAGATTTGCACGATTAACTTCAATTTGGGTGTTTCAGCTTACAAACTGTGATAATAATTAAAATATTTTTTCTACGTCAATTAGCTTTTTCTTTTATATCTCGAAGGAATGTTTCTTAACTTTCCATTGCAGTAGACGAACCGGTCTTCTTTAGTTAATTTTTATTTTCTCGGTGATACGGACGCGAAGATGCGGTTATTTATTTAATAAAAAAATTGGCTTTGTTATTTTTTATTTATGTTGGCAATAGAATTATTGATATTGATTTATTTTTTATTGGTTTTCACTTTTCATTTTGGTATTTTTGATTTTTTAAATTCTCACAGATATTTTTAACACTCGGTCTTTCAGTTTTTTTATTCACTGGTTGTCTTCTAGGAAAGTTCAGGGCGGTCGAGCGCTGCGGGGTGCTAGAGCCGCTCGCGGCGCAGTTGCGGCGGGCGAGGACGGCGCGCGGGGCGAGGGGGGCGCGGCGCGCCGCTCCGCCCGGAGCGCGACGCGAGGACGATTTATTATTACGATACTCACCTTGCCATTACCGCTGTTTTCTAGTTTTCGACGCTTCACGTCTGTAATACAAATATTTTAAATTCTTCCATCACTGTAATGAATATAATTGAATGTTGGCGTATTATACGAACATAAAATTCATGAATGGGGGGGGGGGGGGATTAAAAAAAAATAAAAAATATTATTGAACAATTTTCTTTCCCATACCACGATCAATGTCATCTGCCGAATGGCGATGGTCATGAGGCGGTGACACCGTCTCCAGGTAGCGCTCCTCCTACAAGACGAAACAAAAGTACATTATTATACCTTAAGTAAGCATTTCATAGTTTATGTACAAAACTATTTAGGTGTAAACTTTTACATAAAGAGCATAGTTTAATCTTTTACTGGATGTCAAGGTCAACAGTATAATATTTGAATAGTTTATTCCATTATTAAACATCATTTACTTTTTACACATTATTTACAATCGTGCAGAGAACATAATTGTTGGTAACAGATAAAATCAGTGTACAAAATAAAATCTTATTTATCTGATTCAGTAAATATCATGTTTCATGCAGTAATATAATACTTACTCTATGAGAACGTTCCCTTGGAGATCTATCCTTATTTCTCAATTCGTCCTTATTTCTGTCCTTGACAGTTCTAAAAATTAAATCATTATGAGTATTAATAAAATTGAGATAAAACAAATAAAAATTTATGCTAAATCTCAAAAATATTTTTGTATTATGTTCATTAAAAAAAACTTTAATATTTAGAGTATATTTTTGGTTCATTCGGCATTACCTAATTCAATGTAATGCCGAATGAACCAAACATACGATGTAAGCGAAGTAGTTTTTATGACTAGAAAATAAACGTTAATATTTATCAATAATATTTATATTGTTGTCGTCAATTTGTTTTTAATTGTTGAGAGCTATACATATTTTAATTAGTATTCTGGTTAATTAACGTACTATGATAATATGATAGTATAATACGTACGATCGTGATTCCCGTTTGCTCTCCTTCTCCCGATCGGACTCGTCGCGGCGTCTGTCACTGCTACGCGTTTCCTTTTTATCTGCGTCTAAAATATAAATCAACGGTGCAATAGCATTGAACTACAGAGTAGATACATTTTAGTATTTCATTTATACCTATTTCGGAGGCAAAACATGTTCACGTTTAGGGTTTATTACGACCAGTAAACGTTCACGCTATTTTACCCCCAACAGTAACCGGTTCCGCTCGATGTAGGGATGAACTCACCGGCGGTGCGCGGCGGCGACGCAGCCGCGTCGGGCGCGGGCTCGTCGCCCCCCGCGCTCGCCACACCTCCCGCACCGCCCGCACTCTTCAACTCGCTCACTTGTTTCACGATCTAACAAACGCATTGCATACTTAAATGTACGTACGTACACACGATCGATTCCTTTATGAGAGGGAAGATAAGTAAAGGCGATATTATGTTTGGAACTATGTACAAGCATACAAAATAATAAGAATTATCATCGCCTTTCTTTGATTAACGATGAAAAAGCCATCTGTAAAACTCGAATAAAAAATGTATGGCAAATTAAAACAAAATACAACGGTCGGTCCTAACCATTAGACCTAGATCGTAAACCTAGCTCTGCTAGGTTTGAAATTCAGCGTCTCACTCCGGGAAATATGGGGACCAAGTCCTGGCACGCACCTCTAATTTGTTGCGTACCTTTTATAACTTAATTAAAATTAATATAATATTCGCTATAACTGTGAAGGAAAACATCGCGAGGAACCTTTAGAGTATATTAAAAAGTATATAATGTTTTCTGTGGATTATGCCTATCTGCACTTAGCCAGTGTGGTAGACTATGGCTTGAAAACCCTGTAACTATGAAAGGAGATTTGTGTCGTGCAGTGAAACAATGAAAAACTTACTTGGTGAAAATCGCTTTCCCTCATCATGTTAGGCATTTTGTTGCGTAATTGTCCACTATACCCCGTTGCTAACACATACAGATCCGGTCTTTGCGTTTTTTCCTCTTCTTTTACCTAAAAAAGTGTTATTAAAATAAGGTTCAGTGTCCATTACAACTAGACATCTTTTTTTCATTTTTTTTTTAATCTACAATATAAAACTTACCTTTTCTATTTTTCTTTCAATAATTTGTGCAAGTTTCGCCAGTACGGGAAAATGCGGCAGCACACGTATGAGCACTATCAATGAATTGCGAATTTGCACGTAGTCTCCCGACTCCAGACACACCACCATGGCTTTCGTGATTTTGTAGTGCCACTTGTGGCATACATGTCTGTTAAAAGGACAAAAGCATAAATAAAGAAAATATTTAAATAACTTATATGTATATAATAAATCTACTCGTTATACATAATGCACAGGTTTCATGATGGCAGATCTGAACATACTGGAGCTCGAAATATGAAGTTTGAACAGTGGATTTCTGTCATTTCAAAGACACGCACTAAAGAAGGATGTTTTTGATATTCTACCTCTAACAGAGTTTAATAGGGATTGAAACTTTGTTTGAGAATGTGCCAGTTTTGAAGCAATTATTATGAAAAGTGGTATTTAACATTTTGCGAGGACCAGACAATTTCATCGTTCAGTGTCTCCCAAATAATTCTCTTAACTTTCATTTGAGAATTTTAATAAATCAATTGATCAGCACTAGTTTATTCATAATCATTTATTTGTCACGACCTCGTGTGTAAAGATCAGATTAATGAGTTTTCCGAAGCGAGTGGGACAAACCGTCACCTGTAGTTCTCGTAGCCGACGTGGTCGTTGGCCTCGGTGAACTGATTGGAGACGCGGTACTTGGTGACGAAGCCGGGGTAGTGCGCGCACTCGCGGTGGAAGGCGGCGCGGTCGGCGTGCCAGCGCATGGCCGTGCCCAGCACCTTGCACAGGAACGTGCCGTAGCGCGCCGCCTCGCCCTCCGTGCACGACATCACCGAGTACGTTATGTCGCAGAATAGCTGCAAACGCCGATTTGTGTACGTGCAAAATTGAAAACGCTTCAATATACCACATCTCAAGCGAACTCCACAAAGCACTCGTAGCAGACGATCGCTCACCCTGTCGTAGCAGAGCAGCGTGGAGAAGTTAGGCGTCTTGAGCGCGTGTACGGTGTGCACGAACTGCGCGCAGTAGAGCGCGTCGGCGGCCGTGAACACACAGCGCGGGAACAGGCACAGCTGCATGAGGCGCGTGACGGCCTCGTTGCGCGCGGACTTGGCGGCGCGGGCGGGGAACCAGCCGCCGCTCTCGCGCCGCAGCCGCGCCGCCACGCGCGCCACGTGCTCCTCCTGCCGCCGCCGCTCCTCCTGCGACCGCACACCACACCGTCACACCATACCGACATCCCGTTCCGACCTCGCAGATACTACCGCGAGCTATTAGTCCGAAGCGACTTTCTTTTGAACATATTTGAGGATTTGATTAATACATTATCAAAGAAACGGTTCGTGCATATTCTGAGTGAAATCTTTTTTCTAATACTCGCATTGTACTGATATACCATTATATATAAATTTCATTTACCTGTAACTTATCAATAAGAGTGTTGAAACGTTCCTGTTCCTTTTTCCCTTTGCTTCCTTGCGATGTATCTTTAGCAGCGGCAGTGGCGGCGATCTTCAAGCGGTCTACTTCTTTTTCGTAGCTCTCCACTGGCACACGGAGATCGTACATTGACAACGACCTTTATATAATATAAGATAATACGTAAATTTTAAACGTACTATAAAAACAATTATAACGCTAGCAAGCCCTTGAATCGAAAAGGTTTGATTTGAATATTTATTTAATTATTGTATGTAACAAAAAATTGACAAGTACTTGAATTATATACAAACCGATTAATAATACACACAAGCCTGTATAATGTTGACGAATGTAACGATTATATCAAATGCAGTTAACTTATAACAAACATACCAAAAAGTCACATAAAATTCTGGCGAAATGTCTTCCCAGACTCTGGCGGGCAATAACGGCGTTATGGAAGTAACTATAGGCTCCAAGGCCTCTTGTGATGCGAGTGTATATCGTTCAACACTTTTCTCGGCTGTATCGGTTTTACTATCGGAATTTTTTCTCAAATACTCTGCTTTTGCGGCTATCTTTTGAGACAACACGGGACGATGCAAAAAGAAAGCTACATCAGCATCCACATGGTAATCACGTAGAAGTTCCTGTTAACATAAATACATTTTTCTTAGATACATAATGTTTGTTAGTAATTTTTAAAGGAAAGATTAATGAAAATACAAAATTTGTAATCAAATGTTACATTAACTATTTACCTGTAACGAAGGCAGTCTAGCGGCATACTCGTCCGGCGCGTGCGACGACGCGAGGAAGGTCCCCAGCTGCACGAGGGCGTCCTGGCACTGATCGGCCAATCTACCGACAACTTTCAACTGGGAACCTGGCGGTTCACCGGGTGTAGGAACATCGTCTGCATATTCTAAGAATATCAAAGGAAAGCATTTTACAAACACGTATAGGTAATTATTAAAGAAATTAAAGTGCTTCAGTCAGTTTACATAGAACGTATTTCAATTAGTTTACCTTTCCAGACACAGCAATGCCTCTGTTGCGCCGACAAGATACATAGAGCGATGTCCAGATTGTTCCCAACAACGGCGTCTTTGAGTCTCGCGGAAGAGCGTCTCGTGTTCCGCACTTGTGAAAAGTACCCGGCCTGTAAGTGATGTATTCGATGTTCACCAATACTAGCCAAAAGAAGCGACATAAAAATGTCTATCAATACTTCGGATTTGGTCAACTGCCATGATATCAGTGGACCGAGTGGGCGGCGCTGGGCAACACGCTCAGTTTGGATTCCGTCCTCGGCGGGATAACATCTAGCAATTGTCTCTCCGATTACTTTGATATTTGTATGTCAGTAGTTACCTACATTGCTATTGTTACCCTCAAATGAAGAGTTCTCAACGTAACATATTGTGTCTATTGCACGATACCGTACATACGCCCATTCACATCGCCCGACTAAATGTTTCCGACATATCGTATTAAAATCGATCAATAATTAATTAACGGTTGTTTAATAATGACTATGTGTCATACAAATCATATTCTGATTACCTCTCCTTTAAGAAGTTCACCACCGGCCATAGCTTCCAATTGGTCGGGGGTCATTTCTTCGGCTGCTTCTATTCCAGCCATCTTTTGCACAATTTCCTTTAGAATTAGTAAATCTTGACTGCCAGATAAAAGAAAATGTACATGTGAATTAATTAATGACAAATAAAGTGGACATGAACAACCTATGGGAAATTCTATATGGATTTTTAGTCATAATCATATAGTTTGAATTTGTTCCGTTCATTCGATTAAATCTGTATTTTCTTGTCATTGTGCAGCAAAGATTACTACATTTTTACTTAAATGAATCATTTTTCTATCCATGAAGACATTATTATTACTATTACTATACCATCACGCCACATCCCTAGCGGGTTAGGGAAAATACATAAAAGAATGATAATAAATAAAACCCAAAAATGGCTAACAAAATACCTCTGATGTGCCTTAAGGCGATTGGCGACGAACTGCAGTAGCGCGGTGAGCTCGATGTTGTGCTTCTTGAAGGCGGCGCCGGCGAAGGCCGCGAGCGCCTGTAGCCAGGGCGGGTGCGCCGCGCCGCCGCCCGAGCCGCGCGCGCCCAGCGCCTCCACCAGGCAGTAGCCGAGCACGTCCAGCGACAGCGACGTCAGGTACTTCAGCGACTCCACCACGGGCCCGATCAGGTTATCGTACGTTTGGATCTACACAAGTCCGTAAATGCCCTTCTTTAGCTATATTCGTTTAATTCTAATTGAGGGTCTTAAAAACTGGAAGCATAATTTGTCATATGATGGATACTTATCAAAATATTCTACCTATTACATCTTTCAGTCCAGAATAGTGGTGCAGCCATTTCTGTAGGCTATGTTTACAGAAAATTTTCATTTACTGATAATTCTCAGAACATTATTATCTCAATCTACCAACTGCTTAACACATAAAATCAATAAGGAAAAATTGGTACATGATAGAACATATACTAATGAATGTTAAGTGACCGTCTCATATACTCACTCACTCAGATACTAATCACATAATATTCTTATTAACACCTCCTATTAACTGGACCAATTCACACTAACACTATCGTTTCCACAGTCCTAGGAAAGGTTGGCTGCAGATGTCGAGGGAGAGCAGCAGCTGTTGTGTCCGCTGCCTGCTTGTATGCTGCTCTTTTCATATAAAAATAAATAAATAAACAGTACATTTCAATGTTTACTTACTTGGAGAAGCATGTAGTCGAAAAGAAAGGCAGGCGCCGCATGGGACAATTTGCCGATAAGACGCCCTTGGGGTTTAATGTTTTCTTTGGAAACTCGTTTCATAATGTGTTTAATTCGTTGCAAGGAATTTCCTCGAACGCGCATTAAAGACGGTATGCGCTCACCCGATTCGTTCTTCCAACGTGAATACAAGCAGTAACTAAAAAAATACAACATCTTTACTGAGTGGTCCAACGTCAGACGTTAGAATACTCAATACTGTAGTATGTGGAAACGTTTATTACCGGCACTGGTATGGATATAGCTTGAGTAATGTGTAGACCTCCTCAGCCATGCAACAATTGCCCTCCATTAGAGTAAGAGCCGGCAGTATTGCAGTATCTAATACAGTAAGAGCTTCGTGATACAAGGGATCTTCCTTTAAAGAGCGAGATGTTCTTAATATGCGAATTATCTGTAATGTAACAAATGTTATAATTTCTTATAATCTGCAGAACTACTTAAAATGTGGTAATAATATATGAGCCTCACTTTGTACATCAATATAGGATCGTAATGAAGTGATGGTCCCAACAGCACTAGGGCTGGTATGACTGTCTCACACATGTCGTCAAATGTTCTACAAGCCGCAGGTGCAAGACTCGATTTCAATGGTGGAACTGGTTTGCCTATAATTTTTGGTGCTACTCGACAGTGGCTGAAAATAAATCAACAGTGAACACAGAGCCAACAAGTGGTAATAATAAAACGATTCATCTAACAGTAAACAATTTTAGTCATAAACTGACAGTACTAGAACGGAAAGCTTTAACAATGATATATTTACATTTATATTGGCAACCTTTGAGCAACCATAGTTAGAAAAGCAAGAGACAATTTCCATAGAAATATTGTCAATGAACATTGAACAACCATTAAGATTTCTCCTATTTCAATTCATTATGGCATTAATTTGTTGAAATTATTACTGCAGTACTTACAAAACTCTAATATTATATCTTACTTTAAAGCTACACATTAGACTGAAATAAAATTG